>JBAFWW010006782.1:0-11897 GCA_036873685.1 Agapornis canus
AACCAAGAACAAGAAAATAAGAAGAAAAAAAAAAAAGGGGGTTGGGTGGGGGAGGAATACTCTTGTACACAGAAGTACTAAAAAATCATGAGTGTAGAAAACAGAGTGAATGAATACGTCTTCACCTCTGTAGAGTAACAGCATTCCTAACTAAAGAAAACAGGAGGAATAAAAAGAAAAATAACAACAAACCAGAAATAAAGAAAATCAGTGAAGGTGGACAGATGGGTTCCAGGCCTTTTCCTCTTTCCACCCTTTCATGTTCTGATGCTTAATTGCCCAGATAACTGCAACAGTATCTCCCATTTTGAATACCTTCTTTTCCTATCACATCATAATAAAACATTTGATAATTGTCTTTTGCTCAAACCACCATTGCAATAACTATACAATATTTCTAGCCCCTTAAAGTCTTCATTCTATACAACTGAGATGTGCGCACACTGTCCTAAGCAGCTTAAATTACTATCAGCTAATGGCATTACATTACATGGAAACTATATTTGGGAAAGTGCTCTACAGGAGCATTCAACTGCCAGGTTTTTGTGTTAGTCCATTCTAAATAGACAAGGCTCTGCCACCATGATCTGAAAAGTATTCCTGCACAGCATACGGACCAAGGGAAGTACCCTCAGCAGTTCATCTCATCTACCTATCAGTTCTTACAAAACTTCTGTTGCAAAAAGGAAAAACATATGTAAACATTATCTGAGTGAAAGTCTTCCACTACACTCTGGTGCCTTAGCAACGTACAGAAGGATATTTAGTAACTGTTTTTTTTAATTGCCTCCCCTGCCCCCCAAAACCTTCCTGATGTAATGAATTTCAGAACAGAGGAAAGACAAGTCTGTTTAAATCTTGAAACATGAATTTAAAAGTGGAAAATACCAGTAGTTATTTAGGAAAAATACCTAACTCTCCTCCCTGCCTAACATCACACAGGAATGGTACGACAGATGATGTTATCATGTTTTATAACATGAAGTGTCTCAGTTTTATCTGTATTTCCCTGCAATTATTAAGTGCTTAATTCTTATTCCCAGACATGTTGCATTTAATTAACACTCTCACAAATCTTCAATTGAAAGAAAGAAAAAGGGCTAACTACTTAAGACCAACCATACATTTCATAAAAGTACATGTCTCTAGTTGATCTCTTTAAGATTGAACAAAGGGGAACATCTAGTTGAGATTTTGATAACTATTCAGAATATTACATTTCTTTTTAGTTTCCTCCTTCTAAGCAGGAGGAAAACATATATGCCCTTGTATAACCTTCACCTTTCCTCACTGCATAACTTTCACAAAAGAGTTGACCAAAATGGAATTTAACAGTCAAAGTAGGCATGTACATCAATTTATGCAACATTGTAACATTTTCCATAATATTCCCTACACAGCCTAAATATTATTCACTTTTTTGACCTCTGATACATTTTAAGCAGATGTCATCATTGAGCTGTCTACAGCGATGCCTAGATCTTTGTCCTGAGAGGCCACGTCTAATTCAGAGTCCCTCAGTACATGAAGGAGACTGTAATTCACTTACTGTAGTGTGTGCTGCTTCCCACTTAGGGAGGATGAATTTCATCAGCCACTGTTGAACCTAGTTTCCCTGGATGTGTCAGGTCTTTTGGTGTTCCTCACAATTCTCCTTAGTCTTTGATAATTGACATAAACTTTCATGACTGGCAAAATCTTTGTCTTCAGTGAACTGGTCCTATTCCAGGTTTTTAGCAGCACCAGCTGCAGTACAGATTTTGGAGACCAGCAATGCTTAGCTTTCTTTCAGGCTTCTCTTTTCTTATTTTCAGTTAGCTTCTGCCAGGTAACATGAGAAAACTAAGAGATTTCCTTTGCATATTTATGTAATTACTCCAAAAAGATTTTTCAAATCCTCTGCAAAGTCTGGGAGATCTATGCTGAAACTTCACAGTGAAGACTACATATTAATAGGGATTTCATTATATATTCTACAAAAATGACACCTATTTTACTCCTAATCTTCTTATCCCTCATTTTTTACTTGTAAATCTCTTTGTATTGGGAATTCTACACTGCTCTATTGCTTGGAGAACACCACAGCATTAGGAAGACAGTACTGGAATGCAAAAAACAAGTGTTACATATTTTGTGGTTTCTTATGCTGATGAAAAACTAATCAGAGAAAGAATATTGCATTTCTGAGGTTGACTTTCTAATGACCACATGTGGACCTAGGTTTTGTAATTTTCCTTAGTAGTAAAGGCACAGGAAGCATTTACTTGACAACACGGAAAAATAATTGGCAAGTCTTTGAGAATATTTAGTGAGTAATTTCCACTGACATCAATGAAATTCAGGTATTTAGCTGTAAGACATCCTTTTGAAAAACATAAATTATAGCCCCCATTACAGTTGAAGTTAATACAAATTGCATATGCTCAGTGTTATCAAATCAGACAATGAATTTAACCAGAAGCATAGGTGCCTTTCACAATGGTTTCTGATGTTCTGTATGTAAAATTAACTAGTAACAAGGTATGTCTGGCAAACTTTATAAGACTTCAGAGATCTTTGTTTCATTTTGCTTTTCAGTCTATGAAATGGCAGCTTGTCTGAGGTTTTGGCTTTGACTTTTTTTTTTTTTGATTTTCTTCTTTCTTCTGTGATAGTTCGGACTTGATGTAGTAAAGTTCTTTACAGATTAAGATAGGAATCAAACTGACATTAGAAATGGTGTAGGAGATTCCTTTTTATGTCATTTTGGTGACTGTATTAATTATAATCCCATTCAGTTCAGAAGGTGCTTCCTTATTCTGTGAGCTCCTGATGTGTTACCTAAGGCAACTTTGCAGCAAAATTGGACTGTCTAGTAGTCACAAGTCAAATCCTATGTCTGCATTTCAGCTGCTGTTGGTTGTTGATTTGCACACTAAAGTTCCAGTAAAATCTGTGTATGTGAGGCACAGAGTAGCACTGCTTGAATACTTATGACAGCAGCCAAACAAAAAAAAAAAGAGAAAGAAAAAAGGGTAAAAAATATTCAGTAAAGTTTGTAATGGTGAATGCCAATGTAGTCTACCTGTATGGGTGGTTTGAATAAGTACTGTAGGAAAATGATTTTATGATTATTGGTCTGTTACTGTAAGGGGTCTGAACTTATGGACTCTTTACTGGTCATCTCACAGTTTCATTGTCCCTGCTCCCGTTTTATCTCTCGAGTGACCCCAGGGCCCAAGGAAACTTAAAGGAAGAGAAATATATTTATAATTGAAAACCTGCTTTATATATTCAAATAGAAGAGTAAACAGTATAGTTGTATGATCAGTATAGTACTGTTCTCACAGATGGAGATTTGTTTAGGCTGCCAAGAGGCAATGTAAGTGCATGAAAGCTTTTCTATTAGATTAGAATACCAAATCTAGGTTGTCAAAATGGCTGTATATTCCTATTTTTAAATTAATGTATTGTCACTTGAAATAGGATTCATGCATTGATCCCATTCCATCCAGTTCTGCAATGAATTAAACTACAGAGGGAAAAGAAGAAGCTGAGGAGGGCTGAATACAAATAGCTATGGCTTTTGCAGCCTGAATGGTTGAGCAAGAAAACTTCCCCTGTTTTAGGGAAAACACACAGCTTTTTTTTTTGTAATTAAAGGACCTTGACCATCCTGCTTTTGAAGGAAAATCACCTTAGACTATTATTTGGCAAGTGACTACAACTACCCGAAATGAACAGTTTTGCAAGCATGACAAAGACTTCTGTTGAATGATAGCTTCACCATTGTAGCTTGTTTCAAGCTAATTAAAGATATTCAATATATATGAAACTGCACATTCGCCATAGGCTTGAGAAACAGCAAAGATAATCAAATCATTATAACTGAAGTAAGTATTTTTTGTTCATGTGACACATATCTACAAAGATTACAATGTGTAAAATCACATTAGGAAGCTAAAGCCTGATAGTTAGCACTGTTACACTCCTGATGAAAGCTTATATTTGGGCAGTTTATACTGCAGTCAAAATATTTTTTTGGAGTCTTTGTAACTGATATCAGAAGTTCCCAGCAAGCAAGAAGTCTCATCTCTAGGCTAGATCAGTAAAGCAACTGCTGTATATAATTTACTGACCTTTTTATTAGTATTTGTTAATCTCTCTGCATACATTCAAATAGCAATAAAGACCACCTTAATTTTGAAAATGTGCATTTAGATTTTCATCTTAAATATTGTAAGCAGTGGTTGTGACATGCTTTGTGTTAAGGTTTTAAGAGATAATCCACTGTCCTTGTGTTGTTTTGAACTATAACTTCCATTTATAATACACAGGAAAAACCTAACGATGAGAGTTTCTTTAATCATCTTAGTAAAATTCATTGTCAAAGTGAAAAATAAATCAATCAATATACAGCTGTGAAAAACTAACATGAAAGATTAACTAATCTCCAGATTCAAAAGGAATTTATTAATGTTTGGATAGCTGTACTGATAGTGAGTAGATTATTAGAGCTAGATAATGTCCATAACCTAGATATTATCTGAAATAGCTATATCACATTTTATGTCTTTAGGAAATATACTTAAGCTGTATGCATGAGGACAATGCTGTTTGTTCAAACAGCAATCTGCCTGACAGCCAGGAGGCAACACATGAGATGAAATGTTCTCTATTGGATTAGAATACCTAGCTGAGAATGCCAAATCAGCTTTTACTGAATGTATATACCTGTTCCTGATTTCATGTATTGTGCTGTGTGATTCACTCATTAATTTCATGCTGTCCAACACCATAAAAAAAACTGCTAAGGTAGAATGACTGGAATTAGAAGAGTATTTCTTTTGAGTTTAGTGTGGATTGAGCCTTTGGGAAGGAAACCTAATTGCAACTCTGACTTCTTGACCACACAAAACATACTAGGCCCTCTTCCTGCCAGTTAGATTTTCCTGCTAATATTGCCACACTATTTTTTAATGCACTTTACCATATTTTACCCTCAGAAAAGTTCTCACAAACCAGTTCTTTCAAACATACAGGAATACTGATTTCCTTTTCTGGACCCATAGGTGAACTATCATTTTATATTTATATTAATCAGTATACAAAGAAACTATACTAGTTCATGCATTTTCTTCAAGGGTTTTCTTTGTCTATTAGTGTAAAGACTGAAATACTGAAGAAATCACTCTGTTGAAGGAATCTTTGAGGTCTGCAGCTATTCTCTGTCTTACTTCATGGCTTTAATTTGTATATAAAAATGAAAACAATAAATTCCTTTTTTTAACAGATGGAAAACTATACTGAGAATGCATCCAGGTGTATCTGCAAGGAGGAAAATGGGATGTCTAAGAAATAGAACAGGTACCAGAGACTTCAAAGGGAAAATTAAAGAAGAAAAGAAGACAATAAATTGGGAGATACAGATAGTTGAACAGCATAAGGCAAATTATCCATCAAGATATAAACGAAAAAAAATAACTGCAGATTTTAATGGCTCAAATTGTGGGTAGATCCAAGAAAGACTTCTTAATGAAATGTATTTTCTACCTGCTGGCAGTGCCAATGCACACTTGGAACTTGCTTGTATTTGCTGCATTATCTTTAAATAGAGAAAAGAAAAAATAAATTTCAGGCACCACAGACAAAGTAAGGAATTTTCAAAGACCTATACCGATCACTATACCGCATGTATTTCAGGAAAAACCTTTCTTTTTGGTCAGATACTGGATGTGTGCAGCATTACACACTGAATAAAGATTTAACATCAGACATTGCTCTTCCACTATTAAAAGTAGCACAATATTTTATCATAATAATACAAATTCTAGAAAATCCTTTGTGATGTTGTATTTAGATAATTAAGTAAATAAAACTGCGCAGTACTCATTTATGTACATAAACATGCATAAATACATTAAAAAAGGGTTATAAATTAACATTGTCATATGCTTGCATGTGTGTATGTACATGCACACAAACACACCAGCCAGGTGTGTATAAGGGGAGGAAGAGGCATAGCAAAACGATAGCAGCTGGTTTCAGGAAGAAATGCTACATTTTTATGCAAATTCTGATTTAAAGAAAATTACATCAAATAAATATCTGGGCATATTTATAAGTTTGCATTTAGCCTGAATCCAGGGTCTAGTCAAAATATAAGAACTGATTTACTTACTAAATATGCTCTGATACATACAATTAGATACTAAGCAGGTCTTTCTAATGTACCTTAAAAACTGAGTAGGTACAGGTCAGAAGACATTCATGAAATTCATCAAGTCATTCCATGCTGCCTTAGCTCTGTTGAAGTGTTCAGATGGAGTGAACAGAAATGCTCTTAGATATCACAAATAATTAAAACTGCTCCCTTTAGTTCTCTTCCTTCACTTAAGTCCAGGCAGAAGGCAATTTTGTGCATGAGTATCAAAATCATTAATACTAAAAAGCGCTAATGTATTAATTTTGATATGACCACAGTTGTATGAATCTCAATGAAATGTAGGTAACTAAAACCTATCTTGCTTATGCAATTTATTCTTTTTGTTTGCTCAATGTATTGGACATTTGTGTCATGGCATGCTAAACAAATGTAATACATTTGCACTTATTTTATTCCAGACTGTCTGCTGGGTACTGAAAAACACTCAAAGACTGAGCTCAAGAGCAATACTTAAAAACAGCAACTGGCTGTCAGTGGTGCAGTTTGTCATTGCTCCACAGACAAAAGGCAGACTGTCACAGTAAACAGCATTTATTCATTTCAGATTTGTGGCTTAGGGCTGAGGAAGGGGAGGGGTCATTCATAGTAACTGTAAAACACATAAATAATAATAATAGTCTGCAAATCATATATCAAAGAAAACAGTGGGAGTTGGCAGTGATGGAGGCAAGAAAATGGATGCTTCCAGCAAAAAATAATTTACAGCTCTTTGAAAAATATTTATATTTTCTTTCATAACAGTAAAACGTGGTGTTTTGTATTAGCTGCTTGTGTGGTGGTTAAGGAAGACAGAACATCTAAATCATGACTTTAATGACTGACTTTAAACAAACTGCTGAGTAGCTTTCTAAACATGCTTAGTCTGTACTCAACTGCTGTCATTTTTATTAAGTTTATTTTTACTAATTAAAAAACATTTAAAATTGATACTGACATCACCTCATCTAGCTTTTTTTGCTTAAAAATGTCAGCTTTTAAAAGAAATTACACTCCTCTGTGAAAATACTCCATATTGGTATTTGAGCAGAAGAGACTTCTTTTATTCCAATAGAATGCTTATGTCTGTATTTTTAGAATGGCTCTCAAGTACCTAAACCTTGCATTTTAGGTAACAACGTCATGGACAGAAATTACAAAGCAGACGAATTAGTCTTTTGAGATTGGTATTAATATTTTTTTTTTTTAATCAGAGTGCAATTTTTGAGGCAACTATCATTTTCCCTCCTGTCTTGTAAGCCCTTGTTCTGAATTACAAGGCCAAAGTCCTAGCTCAGTGACACATTAACTGGAGTATAACATCCCCTGGCCAATCCTTTGAGGATCGGCAAAAAATCTGGGAAGAGAAGTGAGAAGAAATGACACTGGCAGCTGAGGTGCTCCAAAAGGATACTTCTGATTTCCTGCTGCTCAGTGAAAGACCTGTTTCATTTCATAACCACTCCCACTTATGTCCACAACACTGGTAATATTTATTAGACAGCAACCTCTTCTGACGTACCCAGAAAAGACAGATGGATCTGAGGTTTTCTCTGGCGAACCACACAATGTTCACCAGATGGAAACAATACTCCCTATAAAGTTTCTCAGGCATTTTTGCCTACAAATCCTTCCCTCTCAGCATGTTTCAATTCCTATCCGGAACAAGGGCATTAAAAGACTGCAGAAAGGACAGATATGTCCAAGCAACTGAAACTGTATTTCAGTACAAATCTCATCTGTGAAAAGCCTTATATAATTTGCTGGAGGGAGAACAGAGTGAAAAAGAAGCCCTGTACTAAAAGGGTAGAGTGCCATACCAGTATATAACCAATAAACATTATTATAATATCTACTGCTTTGGGTAGACTGGAAGAGCAGAGTTCAGGAGTTGTCAGAAGGCAACATGCCTGGCAGTGCAAGCTCACTGAGAATGAATGTACTTGACCAGATCTAAGATAATCTTTGGTGATTCTTGCCTTAATAAGGCAGGATTTTTATTAACCAATTTTAAAATTGAGAGGCCCCTGTTTGGGGAGTCACAAAGTGAATATATGTGAAAATGGGACACACATGTAAAGCTTTACATATTCAATACCCATAGCTAGTAGAAATAAAAAAAGCATGCTGAAAAATTAATGTTTAAAAACTAATTGCTATCTATCTTTTTAGGAAAGACTAGTAGAATTCTAAAAATATGCCTTGCAAGATTAAACTATGTTCTGAGAAGAACTGGAAAATTTGGGATTAATTTTGAGTAAATAAGTGCAAAACAAGGGCCTTGTCCTTCCAGAAGGAACATCTTTCAGTGCCAGCTCAACTACACTGCTCTAACATTCCTTAACTATCCATAGCTAGGTGACAGAATTTCATCTAAATACCAACAAACAACTTAAACATTTCAAGCCAGAATTACTTAGTTTATCTGAAAACAGTAAGAAATCTAAGCACATTTCTCTACTTAGAAATATGTCTTTAGTTAGAAAAAATGTATATTGAAATAATGAAAATACTCTTATCTGTATTGTCTTTCCTACAACATCTTAGAGGTTCTCTTGACCTTTTTCCAACCCCCTTCTACCTTCCTTTACGTATTTAAATACACACATATTTAGGCCTACAGTACTGCTGCTCTTTTGGGTTAGGAGCTCTGTTTAAATTCAGCTTAAAATGAAAAACCAAGATATTTGTAATACACCATTCCCTTATGCAGACTAAGTTTCTTAGTTTCATTTTCCTGCAAAATCTGTCTGTCCTGTTGTGTTACAAAAGCCTGGAATGATGTAACTGAAAAGACCAAATTTGTGTGCATTCTCTTGGCTAATTTTTGCCTTTTGAGGAACCTGTTAAAAATGCAGAGTTCACCCTTTTGTAATCTTCATAAAGCCAGTCCCTTTTATTCAGAAATGAAATCTTGTGTGTCTGAATGTATGTGATATTATCCCAGGCTCAGTCAGGTACATGGTTCTTGTAGCATCCTGTGTGCAGCTATTCAGAGTGACAAACAAATGCCAGCATTAAAGAGCAATGATAACCTTCATTTTCATTACATTAGTACGCCAGCTCTCTCAAATGAAGGCAGATTTTCTATAACAAGATCAGCTAAGCACAGATGTAAATGGATCAGTGTCACTCATAAACTATGATCATGGCCAGTGTCAGACAGTGGACAATCACTCACAGAACAACACAATCACTCTGCAGTTAATGCATGTCACTACTTATTTGCAGGGAAATTTTTGAAACCAGAATTTGCATGGTCTATTTGAAATTCCCTGAGCTGAATACCTAGCATTTAGCTTTCTAGTGAGAGTGGGGACAGTAGCACTGCTTGCAGCAAACTGCCACAGTCGTTTGTTCTGCTTCAGCGGTGTTTGACTGTCACAGCCTGTCATGTAGGAAGAAAGCGCGACATCTAACTCCCTGTGACAAGGTTTAATCACCTCTATTACTCCTATTGGCTGTTCAAGCCACCTTGGGGCATACAGCTCACAGTTACAGATCTCAAAAATCCTGGCTTTATAATGAAAAGGCTGAAGTCTGATTTGAACTGATCAATCATTTAATACACAGTTGAAAGCAACTAGAAATATTAGGTAAATAAAACTCATGCAATGCTTGAGGTAATTTCTTAATTTTCATAACTTTTGCATCATTAGGCATATTTTTCTTCAAGACTATTTTTTTTTATGAATTCCTGGTATTGATAGCTATTCAATTGTGAATTTCTTCATATTTCTTTCTATCAATTATTATAATGTGGACATGTATGTAAAACAGCCGTATTTCTGATCCATTTGTTTATGCCAAATTAAAGTGACATAGTTAATACTGTATCATTATGGTATACCTGGCCCAGTGTTAATGCAGAGTCAAAAGCTGAGGGAAGGAACGCTTAGAATAACCCTTGCTCAAAGGAAAGGTTAAACTTAAACCTGCTTCCTACAAATCAGTACCAATTAATTATAACTTCATATATGCCTGATCTATAAAACAAAACTGTATCAACTTTGCTGTTCCATAAGGAAAACTTCATGCTGGCTTAAGATTTAATTTTTTGAGACCGCAGCCTATATTCTGAAGGGCACATGGGTCATTCATCCAGTGCTTTTGTTTACACCAAATGTTACACATCCTTCTCCAGAAGACCAGATAAGACACAAATCACATTTCGAACATTAACTAATCTGTTTGCTTGAGCTGGTCTTATGAAATCCAAGGTGTATTTACTGGGACAAAGAAATTTGATTTCAATATAAAAATGTAGTAACCCACAGTGAGCTTAGCTTTAGCAAGGTAATCTAGTATTATTAAATTTTAATTACTCCATAAAGCTAATCTTAGGCCTGATAAAAGATGCTAGTGTGAAATTTTACAATGAGAGATTTTCTAATGCTTTTGAAAATCATTAACACTGCTATTTGAATTGATCTGTATTTGCAAACACCACATTTATTTCACATGGACTGGGCAGGAAACAAGTATATCCTGACAGCTTGGTGGATAGATAATGTTGAGCAAGGATTTATAGCCTTATATCCCTTTTCTAGCCCAGTTCTGAAAATATCTAAGCAAATGCCCATCCTATAGAACCAGCAGTCAATTTGACACTAAGTGGCCTCTCATTTAGGGCTCAGGACATAGCAAGTAATCATGCCACTTCCATCACACACCTGGAAAGGCTCCTAACAAATCAGTGATGATATTTTTTAAGTCAAATATAGAAAAGAACACCGTCACAGCTACATTTGCTCATACTGCTTGTGATTAAAATTAACCATTTCATTTTATTTTTTAACAAGTGATTTAGAGCATTTTAAAAGTTGCAAAAAGTGTGTGAATGTGTGAATGGGTGAAAAGCACGTTACATAAAGCTTTTAATTTTTCATGAAAATTTTATCTAATGGGAAGGGAGATTTTTTTTACATTTTCAGATATAAACACACTTATCTGAAAAAAAAAAGACAAAAATAAAAAAGACAAAAAAAAAAAAAGACATGTTTAAAAAAAGCACCTATGTCCAATTCTAAGCTACATTCTTACTCAACCAGTGAAGAAAAGCTATTATTTCTGACACTGTCGTCTAGATGAACATTACCAGGACTGTTACATATTTTCTATTATTAAAGACATAAACTACCTTACATTTTCTTAAACCTATCACACACCTGTAAAGTTTCATCTGGAAATAACCAAATATAGTACCCTACCAGCTGTATACAGATACATGAGAGTTGCTGCAGCTAACCCCTCACCAGAACACAGCATGTGCCAGCACTTATTTCTGGTGGGTAAGAAGGCCAGCTCATCAGCTAGAGCTTTACACTATACATGTTCCTTCATACCTTCTGTCCACGTAATTAGACTTGAAGTTCTCTTCCCCCAGTTCACTCATGAATGCTGTATGGGAATAGAGGTCACATCACTTCCACTGTACTGTCACCCTGAATGTAAGTTCATGAAATTTGAACACTGGACCACCTATCTGAGAAATCTGGTTTCCTGAGTTGTTCAGTCACACAGAATAGCTTCAACAATTTTCACAAACTGAAATGGATGAATATTTTTAGTCCTTTTCCCTCTACATTGTGAATGCACAATGAGATAAATACTAAACCTGAACTTTAAGATTCATCTTTTTTTTTTTTTTTTTTTTTTTTTTATCCAAACAAATATTTTTGGGAAAGATTTTTATAATAATTTTGTGATATTAATA
>JBAFWW010006782.1:11907-29736 GCA_036873685.1 Agapornis canus
TTTTTTAATAGCCCTACACAATATTCTAGGCAAGGATATTGATATGAATCTTTGGATATGAATCATAACAGCAGATTTTCACATCAGGTATTTGATTCCATCTCTGAACTCTGAAGCTTCTGCAGTGTGAGTGGCAGCAGGAAATGGCTTTCAAACTCTTCCTAACAGATGGAATAAAATCTGCCAGGTTATTAAATTGTGACAACTATTTTTAGTTTCCATTTCTAAATCCTTTTTCTTCTTTTGTCATATAATATGTCATTGCTAATCAAATCACTAAAGCATTACTATTTCGAAAAACAGAAGCTTCCATTTGCAGTTTATTATCCTTTGCCCTGAACATTTTTTATTGCTGCTTTATTTTTCTTCTAAAGTTATGCAGTATTTATACAAATTTGTATATTAGAAAAATGGAGAAAGTAAGTCAAAACATCAGTTTATAGGAGTTACAGGCATTAAAAATGTCTTATTACTGAATAATTGCTGTGACCACTTATCTAGACTGCAGTCCCAGATTAAAGACAACCCTTTGCTGAAAGCTAACAAGTAGAAATACCCTCTTAATCACTATGAAACCAAAAGAAAATTCCTCAGCTGGCTGTGGAAAACCATATCAGAGGTGTAAAATATTTTAGTTTTGATGAATTGTGCTTAGGAAGAAGAGGAAGCTACTCAACTATTGTAAAAACAAACCCAATTGTTTCCTCCTGTGAACTCTGTCATAGTGACAGATTTTCTCAGTGTACAAAAAAATCCTTTGCAGGCAAATTTACTTGTAATTCAAGTGTTATGGAAAAAAAAAAAAAAGCCTCTTTATTCATGCACCAACCTAAAAACTAACCGCTTTCTTACATGAGGCCTGCAGGTACACAAGAGACATAAAAACAAATAAATAATAATTAAAAATTATTTGCTAGCATCACCATAGTAAATATTACAAAACTGAGAATTAGTATATTAACTGCAATGTGATCTATACAACTGGTTTTACTTAAGGACAGAAAGCTTTCATCAACTAAGAAGTCAAATGGAAACTTGCAAATTGATCCCATATCTGACTTTCAACAGCACATTGGACTATAGAAAGCCTCAGATTGAACATGAAAATGCAACAAAAAACCCTTTAGATTGGAGTGATACTGTACAGCATGTCTGTGGCTTCTTAAAGCTATACTGATTTACACCACTGCCATAAAAGCAAGGTAAAATAATGAGAGAAAACCCAACTCTATTGAATTGTACAGCTAAAAAATAGCTTTGTTTGGGTTTTGTTGTTGGTTGATTGGGGTGGTTTTTTTTTGCTTTTGAGATCACTAACCTGATTGGTGTTCCTTTCAAACACGAAACTGCACACAGATGTCAATTAAGGAATGAAACCTGCTGAACCTTTTTCAGTCATACATGTAGAATGTGGAATAACTATACCTATGATTTCTTAGTAGCAGTAAACATCATGCATTTTAATACTTGACTACATAGGTTTTGATATACCTGTATCATATAACCAATAAAAAATATCAGAGCTCATCACATTAACATTTACAATTATTTAGTATCTTTGATTTTATGCTTTGTAGAATTAAAATGTAACAGGACCTCTCAGAATCCCGTGGTTTTATCTTCCTGTTAACTTCTCTTTTGATGACTGAGGGGAAAAAAAAAAAAACAACAACCAACCAACCAACCATGAACACTTCAATTTTTAAAAACAATTATTCTGAGAGATAAATTGATAAATTTGAACGGCTTTATAAATTATGTGTCTCTTCTGAATGGCAAGAAGAAAAATTGTGCTTTCAAAAGATAAAGGTAACAGCAAAGCCTCCTCTAGATGAGAGGCTCCCAGGTATGAGAAGTTTCACAAAGATCTGTAAGAGTTATACACTAGTTCTGTTCGATGAAAAGAAAGAATTTATGGAGTATTGTTCCTTAGAGATGTATGTCTGTCTTTGTTTATTTTGGGAAAAATGGTATTAAAACAGTATACTTGAGATCTTCAAACCCAATGGTCTTTGGAGGTTAATTGCTGCCTAAACCCAAATCTAATACTAAGTAGAAATATTTCTTTTCTGTGACAGTCTTAGCAACAAAGTAGTTTATAGGGGGAGTAATTAGGTATATATAAAAATTATAATTTTGTATTTCTTTAAAACTTAATATTTTGCAGTTATTTCAACATGATACTGCATTGTTTAAATTATAGCATAATAAGTCATTCCTGCAGAACTCACTGGCACTAGGCCTTTGGCCTTTTGCCTAACAATACACTAGACAAGAATTATTACATTGTAATTCACACCCTGTCATGCCTTGCTGCTTAATTAAAGCATAACCCTTCATGACATGACAAGCAATTTGATTGTTACCATAATAGATTATTATCCCACCTAACATATTTTAGTTTTACAACTTATTCTTTTTTGTACATGCGCTGGAAAATACCAGGACAAATACACGTATTTTTCCTTAACTGTGAAGTGTTAAGAATATGTTTAGGAACAGTAGCTAAGAAAACAAAGGTGTATTTTTTTTTAGACCTGTTTCTCAAGTAAAATTGGGCTTTTTGCTCTGCAATTCCTGCAAAATTAGCAAAATACTAAGATTCAACTATTAGATTAGTTGTCTGCCTGTATTTTGTTGTACTGCTTAGCTACCTAAATGGTAAAGATATACTAATGCAGTGAATTGTAATGTGGAACTAAACCAACAAAAAAGGTGAGCTTATGCTGTCCTTAAAATCCCAAAGAAGATAACAGTTTAATTTTGTTGCAATATTAACTAATCTGTGTTCAACATTAAGCAATTCTTACAACACATTTCTCAGGAATTACTCCTTGAATCACTTTCTTAATAAGATCTCTTCCTTTCTAGTATTTTTCATACTGAAAAGTGACAACGTGGAAAAAGTAATCTGTTGTTATTAAAACACATCTGATTATGACTAAAAAATGACTAGGTGAAATTCTACATTTGTAAATGCCAATGGGAAATCTCACTGACTTCAGGGAAGCATTTGTCCACAAGGTGAAATGGAAATATGTGTCAACAGCTATGAAAACACATTTTTATATTCCAGCTTACATTATAATTATTTTAACTAATATTATATAGTTTATTAATGCTTTTTCATGACCTGAAAGCATACAATACAAAACAGCCATTAGGCTATTAGTAATCTTTTACTTTTGGCAACTACAAATTCAAAATTAAAATAAGCAAGCATGGAACTCTGAAGTTCTGTGTGAACAAATCCTGGATTACTTGGTAGAACATAAAGGCAATACCTACAAAATGCACACAAAACAATTTTTACACAAAAATTATATATATGATACCTAATAGATGTCCTACCAGTTTCATGTAATACCAAGGTGCAACTTAATGAGGTTCCACTGAACTCTCTGTGTCTGCAAGGTGACTGGGTTGTCCCTGGAACTCTATCTCTGCTATAAAATGCCGATGATGTGACTGTGATATAACCGAAACAGCTGCAGTCTTTGATCATATGCTGGCAGTTCAGGTACAGATGCAGAATGTGTAATAAGGGCACACTTTATTAACCTGACTGATGTTCTGTTATTTTACTGGTTCCAAAAGCCAAAGGCGACTAGGCTCCATCACGTTACCTTGAGAATAATTTATTGTTGCAACTATTCAAAATGAAATGCCTATCATTAATGTCTAATTGATTATCATAAGCAAGAGGAAAACATTGGCCTTAGTCTAACCGACATTTGCTACGGTCTTCAAAGCTGGTTCTATAGCTAGAATTATTATTTTGAATTAGCACAAAATACATCTTAAGTACAGTAAGAAACAGCTGTCAATATTCAGTGTATGCATATGCTTCCTATTACTAGGTATTTCCACATATATACAGCCTATGAAACTTACAGTGAGCTTTTGCCATTTCAGAAGCATAAAAAACACAGATTCTGAAGGTATGATAATAAAGTAAACCTTGAAAGACAGTGGGTGTATAATGTTGTATAGAAGCATCTTTGTTCTTAACAAATTAAACTATTTTGGTTCTACCAAACCATTTGGGTTTTAAACAATTCACCTTTCCCAAAGTAACCAAATTAAAGTGCATGTTCTTTCCATGAGCCCAGCAAGAAAGAGAAAAAATTATTTAATACCTGTTATGCCTCTATTCATGCAACATAAAATTTTGCAATGGGTTGCTTTGGACAAGAATTATATCACAAGGAAGATGAAATTACATTGTCATAATAAAAAAACAAGCAAACCCAAACTAATAGTTTTGCACTAGTCCTAAAAGTATGACGTTATTCCAGATATGAAGGGCATTTACAAAAGCCACTTTTTTTACATTTCATTTCCTTTTTTTCCCCTAGCCTCCACTTATATCTCTGTTCTTCTAATTCTAAATTTAAGCCTTGTTCCATTTTGTCCCCATATTTTTATTGGAAGAAATACAAAGACCTGGACTCTAAGTCACTCTGCTCCTGTACTCCCAGTTTGCTTGCTTCTGTAGTCTTGCACAGGAAATTCATAACCTTGTTGGACACAAAGGGGATGTTACAAAGGCAGTGTACTGCTTTGATGGGACCTCCCTCTGTCCAGCACCTGCCTTATGCAATCCTGGGTTTAGATCTCCTTTCAATACATTTCTCTATAGCCTTCGTACTTCAGTTGAAGAGTAAAACGTCTCAGCAGTTAAACAGTCACTAGCCCACACATATACCTATGTTTACATCTTTCCCATAGATCTATTCATCTTTCATCTACATACAAACAGCTAGATCTGTTTCTATTCCATTTCTATAATCCTGAAATATCATCTCAAATATGTTTGGGGGTTTTCCCCCCCATATTGTGAATGCTTCCTATTTCTAGAAAAGAGTACAGATGTCAGATAAGTTTAAAACAAACACTGAAACTGGACCAATTTCTGTCATGAAAGTCTAATGTCTATCTCAAGAGCTCCATTTTCACTGAAATTTGTTATAATTCACCAGAAATTAAAATTATAAATAAGGAATAAATAAGTTCATTTTAAAGTGTTCTGTTACCTAGACAGTCAAGTAAAACTGATTTCCAAGACCAAATAAGATATTATTGTAACCTGGATTACTGTTTAAAACATAAATAAATCTTTACTTTTGGCCTCATTTCCAGGTTTGGTTTTTTTTTTTCTATTTTTTTTTTTTTCCATTCGCTGCTTGTAGTACTTCTTATATACCGTTTGCAATGAAATTCATCTGCTAAATCTCTCTCTGATACATTCTAGTGCATCTTGTTCCCCTCCATCAACCATGCTCTTTTCAGTATTTTTTGTTCCAATAGACTTCAGCATGAATGAGAATGTTAGACTTTATTCAGTGACTTCACTTATCTGACTCCAGAATAATACAGTTAAACTAAATGCTAAATTGAATCCTAGAAATAACTGACTGCTTAACAAATACTAGAAAGTCACTGCTTCCGACTGTGGGTCGGAATTAAGAGAACATTTTACAGACTGTTTTGCACTACTTGCATTGTGAAGTATCTAATTTCCTTACCAAACAACTTTTGTTCAGAAAGTCTCTATTGCTATGCAACACTAGTAACAAACTAGAGCACTGACTTGTCAGGTATGCTTGTTTTTCAATAGTGAATATTGTCTCATTATTCAACTGTATATTATAGAATTAAAAATGCTAATTTTCATAGTAAAGCAAATGTTACATCTGAAACCTGAAGAATTGACACTTGTGGTAATAACTGCTCACTAGTTCTGCAAGACTTTCCTCATCAGGAAAATACACATGACAGAAAAATAACTGTTCTTATGCTGGTTTGTTCTCCTACCTTTTCTGATGAGTTGGCTGCAGAAAACTGTATAAATGGAAAGCTCAATTAGTGTAATTTATGTATCCTTGAATGTCAATCATTACTGTTGAGAGGTGGGACTTTCAGGATCTCTGTGCATTAATTAAGAGCTCATCTCAGAAGAATAGACATTACACCTAAGGACCAAAAATAAGTTTTAATTAGAGCCTAGAAGACAGTATGTCATCTACTCATAAAACTAGTTCCTCAGTTAAAAAAATTAACAGCTATGGGACATTATTAGTAACAACGCAAAAGGCTTGTACTTCAGAATACATAAGTATTTTCATATATAGGTCTGCCTGGAAAAAACTGGACAAATTCTGTGTGGACACCATTCAAATTTTAACCAGGCGGTATGAATGTCAATGTGATTATTAGATCCCTGTCGAATTATGGCTGCTGGGTCATGTTGAGGGAAGGTTACCACACAGCTGAAGTTAGATTGTATTTATCTCTCATAGCCAGACTTTTTTTTGCCCAGGCTATCTTCTGGATGCATATGGAAAAGGCAAAACAACGCAAGACAAATTGGCTTGTACAAAGCATCAGTTTCATTCACTGAGCAATACAATATTCAGGCAGTTGTTGGCTGTCCTTAGACATGTCAAAGCTCAGGAGAGGTTAAAAACTGGCTGGGCTAACTGGTGTCAGCTGCCCTAGAGAGCTTTGTTTGTAGCATGACTTATCTGAGGACAATCAAATATTCCATCTAGGACTCACTAGGAAAATAATGTATAAATAATTGATTATATCATTTATAAATTAAAGGAAGGAAAACAAATTTTAAAAGCTGGTCTGGAAAATAAACATGTCAGCTAATAATTCAGGCATGAAAAGGGGTAAAATTTAGAGAAGAAATAAGTTTACATTCTAAAGAACAAGAAACAATTTGTTTGTTGATGGCTGAAATAAGAAATGAAAAAACAAAACCAAAAACAAACCCCCCAAAGGAACAGACTCTCTAGGAAGGATTCAATAAGGACAAAAAAATAAAAATTCAAGCACCAATACGGAAATAGCAAAGAAAAAAAAATACTCAAAAAATGGGATTTCAGTGTTACAAATACTGTAGTTCACTAAAGGACTGAAGCTAATGAATATATTACGATGCAATTAACAATAATTATAAAGGTTGTTGCACAGAAAAAAAAGCAGAATGGGAAGGCATGTCAAAAGATTTACTATGCATTCTAGAAGAGTAGAACAAGTATTATGACCTTCTTCATTGCTATTATATTTCATGGTCTTTTATTTTTGAGTACTGCTATGAGACAGACATTTTTCTCAAACACTTGTTTGAGAAACACATGCTATAAATTTTCTACCTAATAAATATACCTGAGGGGTAATGCAACTAAGCAGCAAATGTAACAACAAAAAGATGTAGCTGTTGCTGGTAGATTCCTTAAACTGTTTCCTTTTAAGTAATAGTGTGTGCTAAAAACAATACCATAGTGGAGGATCAATCAGCCTTTTAAAGACATTCAGAAAAATGTGGAAAATAATTTATGATAACATCATTCAGAGAATTTATGTTAATGTCATTACTATATATTTCTAATAATTCTTACCCAAATGTTTTTTCAAAGAATTTTTTCAGCCAATGCGAATAGAAGAACTCTCCAGAATTGGCTGACATGCAATATTGCTATCTGTACTAGAAGATCTGAGTAAGTAGACCATCAAATATGACAGCAGTTAACACCAATACGTCCTTGCAAATGTTAGCACTGAAGCTTGATGTTTAAAAGTTCAGTACCAATCCACAGAATAAAATTTGAACTATTACAATGTGAATAGTAGGGTATATCCCACTGCTATGGATATACGGATATTACTAAATCTAGTACTTATTTTTCTGTAGACCTAAGTTGTTTTTCACATGATGATATGCTTCAGGAAAGGACATGTTTAATACTGGCTGGTACAACTGGTAGGTATTTTTAAAAGGAAAAGGACAGGAAGTTATCCAGGGCTTGTCACTTGCCTTCTCTGAAGTACTGAGTCTTATTATCTGCAGTCTCCTGCTTGTATATTTAGCACATTACTTGGATGCTCCTCTTGACTAAGAGGATAGCAGAGATAATAGACACACTGAACTCCAGAACAGACAGAGGATCTTTGTTCCTCTAAACAATTATATCAATTTTATAAGGATTTAATTTGCTGTTATTCATACGGGACAATGTCAGGAACTGAACCAGAAGACTGCTAGCAAAGTACAGATCACATGTTAGCAGCATTGTGCCTTCTCAGTTCTTTACTTCATATTTCCTAGATTGCATCTTCTGAACTTGCACTCCAGTATACTGCTTTGGCAGCCAGCCATAAATGAAGTTAGCTAAGACAATAAAATCTGGATGATCTCCTGAAGTGTGACTGAGATTTGTGACCTGCCTTAAACTGAATCAGATTCACCAAGACTCTTACTAGCAGCTCTCACTGAGCCTGGCAGAATGTTAACACAGTTGTACTAAACATTCAACACAAAACTTGCTGAGAATCACATGGTATCAGGTATTATCATTAAAATAACTTTTAAATCTAGATAATTCATGTGAAAAATATAATATAAAACAGCAATTCCAAAATGTTTTTTATATGATGAAGAACATGATACAGCAATTAAGTTATATTACACAGTCAATCATAAAGAGGAACAAGACTAAAATTACTTTAGGCACTCTCCTTGCCAACTCTGAACCCTTTACTGAAGGTTGAAAGCTTGAAGCTTCACCAAAATTTCCTTTGTGATCGATAGAGAAAGCAAAAGGCATCTCCAGAGATCAAATCAGACTTAAAAGAACTTATGATATTCCACTTGGTATAATGGGAGCACTGAGCATCAAGGCTCCTAACCTGGGCATGTTGCCGAGTACTTGTATTTATTTGCAATTAATCTACACCCTACAGTATGATTTTCAAAGATGTCTAGTAATTAATTTTTAGTGTAACTTCAACATCTAAATTTGCAGAAAAATGTTTAGCAGGGATTTCTCAACTCTTATAACTCTAGCCAAATACTGACAGACAGTATTGTATGGAGTTTCCAATTCCTGTTGCTACTGACCAGGTCTTTCCTGTTCCCAGACACAAAATTCATAACGTGAAAAAACCAGAAATATTTTCCTATTTATACTTGATTGTAGTTATCACTTTTTGCATGTTTAATACTTTGCACTTTTTTGGAAAAAAAAAAAAAAAAAAACAAAAATTATTTGGGTTCATTTTTTCCTGCTTTATTTTACTGGTTTTGCTTTCCTCAAAAACAGGCCAGAACACAGATTAAATTTTGATCTATTTCCCGCTATTCATGTGTTATCTCCTTTGATTAAAGAGCTAACAGTTCAGTAAATTTTCTGAGAATTTTCTGTAAGAAATAAACTGGTGTGTGCTCAGAGCTGATGAGTCTTTGGCATACAAGCTTGCCATTCAGTCTAGGAAAAGACTTGGGTTTGCAATTTGAGGACCATAGCCCATTCTTTGCAAAAAGTAGTGAAATATCAAACTGATTACTCTTGAAAAACACTGTAAAGATCAAAAATTAAAGATGGATATCAATATGCACACACAAGGGATGGAGATATGCCAGTAAACATAATCCCTAGCTTTTAACAACTGTTAACATTTGTAATCTTCAGCAGTTCCTGCTGAAATGCTAGTGATGTCAGACAAAGACTTATGCAAGAACCATACAGAAGCATATAATAAGACACTGGAAAATATAAATGTATAAAGAAAAATGAATGTAAATTTAAATGAAATTTAATAATAGCAAAACAAGATACAGCAATTTCTCTGTAGCCAGCACTGTCTGTAGAACAAGCCCTCTTCATGAAATCCATCCATTTATCACACAGCACTAGAGTCACTTTGAAAATGATTCTATTGTAGTCAGCAACACCCAGATTGCAAATGGAATTTATTAATCAGACAGCAGGACCACAATGTTTTCTACCATCAAGACAATAACCACTATGGACTCTAATGAACAAGAAAAGAGTTTGTTTTAAATTAGGATGCACCTGAATATAACAATTTTGGTTTCAGAATTTTGCTGCCTCATTTTGTTACCCAATGAGCCTTTCTATTTGTCAACTTTTTTAACTTCTCTAATCTCAATTTCTGTTTTAATTCACAGGATCACAGCAGAAATACAACAAATCATACCAAAATGTGCATTTCCTTCATTATCAATTGGGGAATTATTGTTGGATTACATTATTACCTTGTTAAGAATTGAAGAAGTTGTCTGACTTTGGCTAGGTTACCTGGCTTTCTTTTCAGATTTTTTTTTATTAAAAAGATATTAAAATGTTAAGAAATACCACACAGGAAGAAATTAAGCCAGCACAGGAAAAACAATGTGAGAGACTGAGAATGCAACTAGGTTGGGTAGAAGCACTTGAGATTATATATAAAGTAGCTGTTATTGACTGAATGTGAGAGAATGTGTTTTAAGCAATGTGTCATGCTTACTTGTACAGAGTCATGTTGCCATGTTCCACTGACCTGGGTAAGAGAACCTATTATGATCTTCAACCTTTTCTGTACCTGTGATGTGTTTCTGCACAGAATGGCTAACGCCTGTCTTTATAGGAAGGTATTCTTTGTAACTTTGATCTTTCTCATAAAACCTTACAAAAATGTGTCATTGAGACACCACCAAAATTTACAGCTGGGCTTGCAAGGTTCACCTTATCAAAAAAGGGAGCAGTATCCTAGGGTAAAGACTAAGAAAAGTAAAATAAAACAAGAAATAGTGGCATATACTATCTGAAGAAACATTTATAAAGACTGCATAAAGGATAAGGAACTGATTGGCATGAAACTGGGGCAAGATACAGTCTAAAATTAGGTCAATCACTGGATTCAATTCTGCAAAAGTGCTATTAAGGTCTGTCTCTTGAAAGACAAGCCTGTGAGACAGACTGGGGAAGAGACCACAGGTGCAGCTTGCCCCTGTACTGTCATAACAATAAATAAGGTTATCTGTCATGATCAAGCCACCTGCAGCAGTAATTTATACTGTCCTGAATACATGCTACACATTTATTTAAGGTTACGAAAAGTGCTTAAAATAACATGGATAAGAAATAGTTCATGCCCTATGATTAAAGGCAGTAATACAGTAAATATGCAGGCAAAACCGGTAGCAAGAGTATTAAGGGTATTTTGGTCCTACTGATTTACAAGTGATGATGCACAACAATAAAATAATAAAAATAAACAACAGTTCAAAATGCTGGATGCAGCAGCTGTGTCAGAGTCAGAGGCTCTTGATCTAGTACTGAAAGCAGTGATCCATCATTGCCTGGATATTTTATTCCTTTTTATACAAGTACTTTAAAGCAGAGGCTAGTCACATCATCATATGCCAATAATTCATATGGTAAGAAAAATAATTATCTACCCTGCAAGTGGCAAAATCACAAAAAAAAAAAAAAAGGAAGTGCCCCATCTATTCCTTTTCCTGCTAGCAGAGTATATACTCAAGCTTTGCAATTAAGTGTATATACATGAATCTAGCTGATTATGGGATGATCTGTGACAGTACAACTGAAAGGACTAAGAAATAGCCTTGCGCTTCCCAAATCCTGCTGCTGCAGAACACAAAAGTTATGTTAAAGGACTTTGTTAGTTTTTTATAGAAATTCAGATAACCATTATTTTTTTTCTACTGCTACCTCCATGAACAGGCTTTATTTCAGCACACCCTTAGCATGCTCCCTATCGTAATAGGAAAATAAGCAACAGGGATAATTTCTGAGAAGCAGACAGGTAGATTGAGATGAATTATTTACTACACTGATGGCCTACAGCATGTACAAGTGATATAATTCCTATTTCTTCCTTTTGCTTTATGACCTCTCTGCTGACAGCCTTAAAAACTCCTTAGCTTTGCACAAGTAGCATGAGTGACCAGGATATGTTTAGTAGTCTGAGAAAGACCTACCTGGTGTCTGTTCTCCACATCAAGATCCTGTAGCATTATTTCTGACTACAGCCATAAGGCTACTAGAGACTCAACTATAAATCCAGAAGAGTAGTTTTTCCTACAGTTATCTGTTCTTCCCCCAATAAACTTAGCACACTGAACACTTTTCTTCATTAACACCACCTCTTTTTGGGCTGCAATATATGTGGCTTAATAACATGGCATCAGATTGCAGTTCTTAACCTAGCCTTTCCTGTTTTGCTTCGCATAATAAAGGTTACTGCTGCCTACCCTTAGTTACTCTTGCAGACAAAAAGAACACCTTTTCAGAGATCATTTTCTAACATGAGCAAACCTTCAAAGTAAATACGATGTCTTCAAACATAAACCCCCCTTTCCCCTTAGATTTAAGAATGGAGTTTAATGTGAGCAAAAACATTAAAGTTGAAATTCTTCCTACCTTTAAAATCAAGAAGAGACTAAACAGGGCCACCACAGCTTTTTCGTGGTACTATTTAGCACCCTTAAATGATTTCACCTGCTGTTTTAACATTGCCTTAACAACAGCAAGCCAGAAAAAAAGTCATAAATTAGCACTTCCCCACTTATGTTGGCTGGCTGCTGTATTAAGGGGAAGAAAGGAAAGACCTTGTTAAAGTCACTTTTCTTCGTCAGAAATAGAAGTCTTTCCAGATAGCAAAAGAAAAACAATGCTAGGCTTTGCAATAGGGCTACTTACTGCAGCATAATAGTATCTCTCTGGACAGTGGGATGTTAAGTAAGATAGGAACATCTTTTCCTCACACTCTGCAGCTGATTTAACTTTCTAGAAGAACAAATCTGCCCCTAGGAGATTTCTTCCCAAGTTGCAGGCTCTAATTCATGGTTCCAGTTCTCTGTGGATTCTTCAGAGTTTATTCCTGTCTCCCTTTTTGTGCCCCTTTCCTTCTCTCCCCCTACCGCATGTATTGTGTTTCTGGATTCTGTTGTAAATTCTGTCCCCCATGGGGATGATATATTTCTTACACCCAGTGGGGGAAGCCACAAAAAAACTATATGTAGCATATGAGTGTGTTTATTTTAGCCACTGTTCATTTGATTCAAAATCCTCTATATTTGTGATCTGATTAATCTAGAAAATGTGGTTAAATCCCCCTTGATTTTTAAAAATACCTTATTTAAAATACTTTACCATATTTAAGTATAGTTGGGTTGGTTTTTTTTTTTTCCCCTCATCTTCTTGAACTGAGTAGGCAGTTGAACTACAGGAACTTCAACACATTGGCACATGGCTTTCCAGCAGCACTGTGTCATCTTGCTGTAGAGGTATCCTTCAGCAAACCCAAACCATAACATATTCCTTTCCCCCAGCAATGCTGAAACCTGAAACACTTGAGGAGAGCTGTTGCTGCTGTCCTCTATACATGCACATGAATGCTGCAAAGCTTATAAGTAGTAGTTCATTGCCAAACTAGTAGTAAATCTAGTGCTTCTTAAAAAAATATACCAAATCACTTCAATAACCAGAAATACACTTTGTTTACTTCCTGTAGTTGATAAACTTGGTTACATCCCAAAGTCAAATTGGAACTTGTTAACTGTATGTCTTTGCAGCAGCAGTGTTTAGTGGGAAAAATTTTTCTGAAGGCTTGGAAAAACAGATGAATTTCTCATCAACCTACCCTTACAAAAAAGTCTTCAAGCTGAATATAGCAGTTATTTTTATAGTTGTGTCTTAGTTATTGTCAATCAAGTACCACACTTCTTGTTCAGATGCTACCCCAGCTTTATAAGTTATTATTAATGATCATGTCACTACAAATGCTGTTGCAAAGTAGTCTTGTGGGCAGAAAATATTCACTAGGAAGTCAATGTTTGTTTTCTCTTTCACTGTAAGCTCTTTCTATATATATCTCTGTGTCTAGACAATAGTAAAATAGCAGTAAAACTCCTGGTTTACACTACAGATTTAAAACAAAGTAATGTGACTGATCATGATGTAACTGTTCCTTTAGCCAAGCAATGATCTGCAGGAGTATTTGCTCCTTCTCATCAATGGAGTGAAATTTGTGAACTGTTTCTTCAGAAACTCAAAATAAATATAGCCTGATGGGGTGTTCAGTCTGATTAAAACAAAGCGACAGCAGCATCCTAGCACAATGGAAGAGTAAAACAGAAAACAAACTAAATGCATGCAACATTCAGCATTTTATTTACATCTGTTAAAATGTAATGCAAAAATGAATAAAAGAAAATTTGTTTTTCATTGCCTGTACCCCGTGGCTCATAGCAAGTGTGATAATGTCTTTCTGTGTGCATGTCACTCTTTCTGCTCACTGTACAAAAGTGAGGAGAGTGATACCCATATAAACTGTCTGTTGCTAATTCTAATAGGCTGGCTTGATTTCTGCTTTAAAATATCTATGCACATATTTGTTATTACAGTTCTTCTTATTCAGTCACTAAGTCAACAGTGATCTTCATCAAGACAGCTTGTATTTATCACACTTCATGTACTTAAATCATATGTCACCCAATTAACTAAAGTCCAAGGAAATTCTTGATTGATTCTGAAGTTAAGCATATGGTTACTTTGCAAGTCAGCAGAAACTAAATTCATTACCAAATTCACTTTTACACAATTATTATTAAGGACTATTGTTTTAATGTTTGTTTTCTGTAGTCTTTGGTTGGCTTAAAATGGTAGTGGTACTTTATTGGTCATCGTTTGTAATCTAACCAAAGCACATGAATATGTTGAAAAAGAGCACGAATCCCAAAGTAGTTCAGAGAGACTCCTTTCTGACAGCTAGAGTGAAATAAAGCATGACTATGACATTATGTCATCCTGTATCTTTTACTGAAACTCTAAGAAGTGAAATCAAGCTGTTCCTTACTTGCTGCCCCTTTTCATCAGAATAAGGATAAGAGCAGGGAAAAGAAGAACCTAAGATTTTTCAAAACAACCTCTAACCACTTCCACTCACTTCTCTCTCTTGTATTAACTAAACTAAAACAAAATCCAAGGAGTTTTACTAGAGTTGTAAAAGCAAACTCTGAGAAATGAGATTTTTCTTTCTTGGGCATCTGAATTTTGATATATTCTATATTTGCATGATCATATACCGATTTTCCAGAGTTGTGCTGCCTCACTGAGCACTACTACTCATACTTCATACCTATGTGAATCAGAGACCTACAGAAAGTTCTAATTTCATTTTTGGCTTTGAATTCCCCTCAGTCTCGGGGATGCACATTTGGCTATTCATTATTACATAAAATTAAACTATACAAAGAAATGTTTTATTTCTGGTTTCTCCCTTTCCTAAAAAAATAATTACTTCTCTTTTTTAGATTATAAAGAAAAAGAGAGAAAGTGCAAATGACATGTGGAAGCATAGTAATTGGTTAAAACAGTAATAACATTCCCATTTGCTCGGAATAATTTGAATTGAGGCTTTGTGATTTTTCTTTTTTTATAAATTGGAATAGCAGCAACATAAGGAGAAACAGGAATGTTTTTTTAAGTTGCTTTTGATTTATCTGATATTTAATGCTTTTATTATACCTGTTTGTAGAAAACAGAATTTTGCACAACTATATTGTTTGTGTATCATAGCACCCTGCATTCTGCTATGACTGCAAAGGCAGCTGGGTGCTATCTGGATCTTGCAGTTTCCTTTGGCATGTGATTGATGAAGTACAGAAACATTAGGATTTGTAGGTTTTGAAAGCACAATATACACTTGAGATATAACATGTTAAATGTTAACAGACAAACATTAACTTTTGTTTGAAAGAAAAACAAAAAATGATTTACTGAAGGCACCTATAACAGAATAAAAGCAACTGTGTAGTTAATCGTGCTGTGTGAAACATGTATGAGAGGAACATATGCAACAAAGAACCAGCCATGTCGCTTGCTGTCTGCTGTCCTAAGCAGTCCTGTCCTTCAGCTTTCAGGATGTCACCTGTAGAAGACAATAGGGGAGCTGTACATTATTTCAGATGCAGTAGTGGGCAGTGTTGTGGTGTTGTGTCTCACAGCACATACTCATGCCTCCCAACTGCTATTTAGATTGTATAGCACATTCCTTAGTCTACAATCAGGTAGCAGAGGTTGCAAGTGGAATCATAACTAATTTTTGGCTGGTTTCATTCACTCTGGGTACAACGCTGTACATTTTCCTACAGGTTCTTGCTCTCCAATTAAAGCTATTCAAGAAGAAAGAGAAATCTCCGGCTCTTCCTGTTTTCTCAGAAGCTGCTTAAAAGCAAATTAAAAAAAAAAAACCAAAAACCAAAACCAAACAAACAAAAAAACAAACAAACAAAAAAACCAAACAAACCAACAAAACCCAAAGAAAGTAAACCCCCAACTTTAACATAATTTTTTACCTTTCAGAACTGGCAGTAGTATCAGTCAAACACATACAGGCTTCTGTGCACTAGACAGTTTAGTTCAAACCCGTTACTTTTCAGATCCCACTTGAGCTGATATACACTTAGTGAGTCATAGAGCATCTGGTTGGCATTACTGATAAAACTGATAATAATGCAGATTCAAGAGTTATTTGGTGGTCAGAATGCTGATATCTTATTTTTAAAAGAGACATAATAGTTAAGTACTTTTGAACTAACCTTGTAAGTTGCCTAAAAATTAATGAAGAAATCCGAGTTTTGTCAGAATGTCCTTCTTGCTTGACATACCACCAGTATGTCAAAGCATGATTAATATATATAATCTTGCCCTGGCCAAGGAGGGTAGTACAAAGTGCATTGGGCACTACTGCTCATATTAAAAATTCACCCTGCAAACTGATTTTTGTATTGGCTTTTCTTGTTGTATTGGCTGAGGTGAAATCGGGAAGCTACTTACTGCCACTTGATTAAGGATAATCAAGTTTGATTACAGTTTGATAATATAAAACTGGTAAATAAATCTATTTAATTTATCAAAGACCAGATCTATTTAACAGAGCACCATTTTGGTGGCCATTATCAATTCTGCTCTTTGAGCACATTCACTTAGTTTTGCAAGAGTGGCTACTTCAGTTTTGTCCATCTAAATTTTTAGCTTATTTTAAGTGATACCCACAGTAATAGAATCTGCCCTACAATGGTAGCTAAGGTGATACTATTCTTGTCTTTTTTAATTATTGGAAGTCTTTTAAGTTGTGCTGAGAAAGACTACAAGGATATTCAGTGCAGAATGTCACAAGACAGAAAGGTAGAGAATCAAAGACTTGCCTGCAGGCACCAAGGCCCCTTGTTACAGCAGTTCTTTTTACTTGCACAATTAGAATACTTGCATGAGCCTGATAAGATTTCAGTACATATCACATTTATTTCTATTTTATATTTATATCCTGTGACAGCACTATTCATATGGAATGCACAGGGATAATTTACTCATGTCCTAATATAAATAAGTTGGTTATGTCTCTCCTGATAAACTATTGTGCATTAAAATTCTTCCCCTTGTATAGAATCATAATTATCCTAATGAGAAAGGACATTGTCAGGATCTTTTGACAGCAAGCATCCTGTTTTCTTTACATGTCCTCTAAGGAAAAGCAAAAAAATCATTTTAAGGTGGAAAGGGTTTGGAGAGATAAATAAATACTGCTCACACTAAGTTTAGACTTTCTCACCTCCTGCAAAGCACTATGACTGCATGTAACAAAATAAGACTTTATTCTTCATACAGTAGTTTTCAGTGATCTGAAAATACATGTTCTAGTAGCATGTTAAAAAAATAATATAATAGTAACTGTTAAAAGAATTCTATCAAGGTAAAGAAGAAAAGAAACAAAAGCAGCTGTAATTGCATTGTACGTGGTGTCATTAGCTGTGGCAGGTCTTTAATTGTTGTAGACAAGATGACAGAAGCTACTTACGTCAGTTTTGTGGTCTATTTATATACCAAAGTCATTAGGAGTCTGCAGCTTGTTTAAAAATAATTAATTTCATTAATAAATTCTTTTTTTTTTTTTTTTTTTTTTATAAAAAAAAAAAACATAAAAAAAAAGTATATTAAATTTACAAAA
>JBAFWW010006782.1:29836-45439 GCA_036873685.1 Agapornis canus
AATTTATTAGAGTTCTTCAGTTTGTTTAAAAAAAATATATTTTTTTAAAAAATTTTTTTTTTTTTTTTTTTTTTTTTTTAGCAGAAAGCATAACCTAAAGCAAAAGTGAATTAAATCTACCTAAAAGAAAACCTGTAAAATCACTTTAGGAGAGGAAACATCAGGGTAATATGAACAAGCTATGGAGGACAAACCTGTGTTTTGCTTCTCTGTGTGCAGGAGTTGTGATAGAAGAGGGTGGGATTTCTATTCTTTTGATGACTGAGTGGTTCAAAAAGCAATTGCTAGTGAAAAATGTTGAAGCAACTTAGTATTGTTACACTCTGTTCATTGCCTGAAGTGTTTATGCTTTCAGTTTTACATGATGTTCTAGAACTGCAGAGATGCAAAGTAATGAATTTATGCAGGTGGACCTGGAATTTTTTGAAATACATGGTAGAAGCAGTACGTGAACATTAACAGACTTGTAGTAAAGATTCCTGAAGATGGCTGAATATGTATCTTTCTATTAAGAGACAGCCAGATGCACAGAGGAGCTGAGGGTAACATGAAAAATATGAGTGTTTTTCTTTGAACTTCAGAGACTGCGATGCACAAAAGAAACTGATGCTGGCAGGGAGAACAGGATGATAGGCTCACAGAAAGAGAGCATCCAAAATCTACTCTTCTTTTTGGGCAACACTACACAGCTTCAGGGAGAAACAAACTCCTAAAAAATAGATTCTATTATGGAAGAAGGCAGAGGTGAGATCACAAGTAAAGTAAGAAATCTGTGAAAAGATATGGAGGACCCAGAAACCAAGTCACAAGTCTTACAGATTTCACAGATATGACCTGTGACTGACATGTCGTCTTCATTAGCTAAGGGGAAAATCTGAAAGCAATGCCCCAAACAGAGTGGGTGCGGTAGTCTTCCGAGCTGACTTTTAGACACTTTTACAAGGAAAATTTTTATAGGCTTTTGGTGTCCTAGTCATAGCTGTTACCACAACCACTAGTATAATGAAATGTATTTTATAATCCATAGTTTATGGAGATAAAGCAAACCAGTTTTCTATGGTAACATATTTTCATATGTACTGGCTTCTTAGAATATTCTTGTGCTTCTTACATCTGATCCAGCAAGATACCAAACAAAATAATTATAAGAATGCTGGTGCCTGCATAAATACCTATTTACTTAGAAGTCAGCAGGCAGTTTCAAATTCACACATCTCTGAACATATGATGTGTGTCGAGGGATCAGAATCAAATCAAAGCTCTAAGTCACAGTACCAGAAATGGCTAAGCGATCCAAGTCTGTTTATCCACCAAAGTTAGGAAGAATGTGTGTTAATAATCCAAACTTGAAAGAAACACTATAGAAAGTAGATTTATCTTTTGGAGGAAAATGAAATTTTACATAATGATACATTGTTTCCTGATGAAAAGCTAGTTACTGTATAATTCTGATGTTTACACAGTGTGGATTTATACTTCTGAAATTGTCTTTTTAATAGGCTTTAAATGAATATATTTTGCCACTACCGTACACTAAATACTCCCTAAATCATTACAGCCCTTAGAGAAATCTGAAAGAAAAACTGGATATTCAAGTTCTGCTTTATTTACAGTATAATTAAAGTAATTACAAAAGGTTACAGTAGTATACCTGTTATAATTTCTTAGCTGAAGTGAGATTGGATAAATAATAGCTATCCGGTGAACTGACTGAAGACATTATTTATTTTACAAAGCTATTGATAACCTTATAATTTACAAGAGAAGCAAAACCACAAATTAGTTTGCAAAGGACATCAATAAATATTCTAAATACATAATGTACCCATTGTGGGCATTTCTTTTATATAGTAAGTACAATGCACATTTCCACATGCATATGCAAAACTACATAATTTTTTAAATATTTCTCTTACACAAACCCATGTCTTTCTAATTTGTAAATGGAATAAATAACTTCTCCCTTGATGCACTTCTCTGTGTGTGATTTTAATCACAAAAAATAATTTTGTATGTGCTTGTATAATAGAAATTAGTTTTATCTTTCATTTACCTCTTCTGAAGTGACTTTATCTCTGCAACTATCAAAAACCTGTATTTTTTTCAAGTAAGTAAACATGCCCTTAGCATAAAACATATCCCCACAGGATTACAATGAAAAGACTCATAATTTTAGAGATAAGTCAAGGTATGAAGCGTTTAAGTGTATGTCAATATCACCAGTCTTGGCAATGCTTCATTCTCTTTATTAGTTCTTGCATAAAATTTCAGTGCTTCTCTGAATACTTGTTAAATCTTTGATTGGAGCATCTAATGAGAATAGAAATATAACATTTCACATATTGGTCCCCTTCAAAATAAACTTAGTTGTTAAAATTTGATAGAAAAAAAAAAAGTGTGTTCTGTTATTAGAACATTTTAGTAAATCTAGGAGATAACTATAACTGTTTTTATTTTGAGCATGTAGGATTTAACAATCAGAAAAGACATTTCTGCCTTTGAATTGCTAAATCACAAAGATATTAACTTTCAAATTTTCAATCTACTATTTTCTATCACATTATTAACACTCGCCATTGTTTCCTTCTCCAGAACATACCTTTAAAATTCCCACTTGGAATAAAGCAAACTGAATTTCTATTCCAAAAGTGTTCAGTCCTGCTAGAAATTGCATTAACTTCTTAAGTTCTTTCAAATTAAACAAACAAAAAAAAAATTTAGTCCAAGGATTTGTTTTCTAGCCCCTTGAAAATTGAGTGCAAATTTATGCTTTCTTTTTGAAAAGAATGTTAAGGTGCCTTTTGTGTTTAAAAATGAGTTTTAGTTTAATTCTGTTACTTACAAATCTTAATTAACATATTTTTAGACTTTTTACAATTTTTTCTACATTTACTAATCACTACATGTACGTGAACTGCTATGAACAAGATCTTATTAGTGTGTTTATAGCCACCATCTCTTGTTCAGGGCGATCAGCCTAGATATGATTACAGCAGTATGATCAGTAAAATCTAACCTAGGGTTTGTGCTGTGTATCACAGGAGTTTTTGAATGGTATCTCTGACACTACTATAACACTAAGTACATTCAGCCACAGTGTTTCAGCTTGTGCAAATGTCAAGCTGTCTCTGCTGAAGATTCCTTCCCTCAGTTGTTACGGTTTTCTGAAAAAGATTTACCCTATCAGGACAGAGGGAAAATTAAAATACTGCACAAATGGAGTTCCTGCTGAAATACATAGATCTGCCAATGTGAATGATTAAAAAATTTGAAGAACTATTTAATGAATCCCAAAGATATGAATAAAACTTCCAATTATCCATATCTCATTAAAATACCATCTGAATATGTAGTATCTTTGCCATCCTGAAAATGTAAATTGCTTCCATGCATCCCAAACCTCTTGTTAAACATTAAACCATGCCTTGCACTTTCTGGCTGAGCACATATTTGATACTTGGAACACTCCAGATCTCCTTATGCATAATCTCTTCTCATGTCCATTTTCTACCTTTCCAAAATCTTAGCATTACTTGTGTTTTAAAAATATTCCTTCTTCAGTCCTCTCAGATAAAAATTGATTCTGTGGTCAGGGAATAACAGAGAATCTATAAAACTTCCCAAAGTGTCATTCATGTTACACAAGCCCAACAATGTTTTCATGTACTACCTAAAATTTCGTCTTTATCACTATAAACTTTAAATGTTTTTAATGTTTACCTGTTACATAGCCTCAAATTTCAGTGTATTTCAGGGACATCAGTATGCAAGACTACTTACTAGCAAATAGCAATGTCTGATTATTCACAAAGGGGAAGCATGAAATAAAATTTCAATGCCAACAGCTGTAGCTTTGAATGAGAATAATAAGCACTGCAAAAATGAATTCCAATCATTTGAAATAATATTACATGTTATGTAAGTCTTCCAAGGAAGGCTGACCATACATGCTTTTTCCAAGAGAAGAAGACAGCTACAGGGTGAACACATAACACTATCTTGCAATGTGCTCCCAGCCTTGTGCAAGTCAGAAATCAGAGACCTTCCCCAACTGTTGAGACTTTCTCAAATTTTTCCAGCTGGTTGTTGAACCATACAAAATTTGATTATCTAAAACAATCCATGGCAAGATGTTCCATGTAATATAGACTCAATCTCCTGTACTATACTAATAAAAGGTATCATACTTTTGCAATTTGCATTTGGGTTTTATACCTGGAAAAGAGTTCAGCTCTGCAGAACTATCTTGATGTATACAGATATAGATAAACTGCAAATAGCATACTGGACTAGGCTGATGTGTGTAGTCAGTACTCATGCAAACTTTTCAATTTAGATTAAGATGCCTAAAATTAGCCTAAGGAAATCTATTTTGTAAGCCATTTATGAAAGAAAGCACCTTCCAGTTCACCTCTGACCTTCATTCTTCCACATACCATGAAGTCAAAAGCAATAAATGAATAACAGAACTATTCAGCCAGCTATTACCTAGTTGTATATTCTGCTGCATATTTTTTTTTTAACCTCGACTACTTCTGAAGAACAGCAGGTGAGAATTGTCAGATATCTTCAAAAATGTAATATGCAAAACCCAAACAAAAATCCAAACTCTCCTAACTCTTCTTGCCCTTTGCTTTTATACTACATGAAATTGTTGTTGATTTAATTCTTCCCGGAAGTATGGCATTCTATTGAAAAACACTTGTGTTGCTTGACCATACGTTGGAAACTGGAAAAGTTTATGAAAAATATAGAAAATGTTTGATGCTGTAAAACATAAAACTTTAATTCCCCCTCCAAATGAAAACAAAGAACAGCCTTTTTGTATGATACTGAATTTACCAATTGCTGAAGAAGCCAAGAGGCATATACTACAAACTATCTAAGAATACATTCCTGGTTTTTGGATAGTATTACCTTTCTTATCAAGTAGTGGAGAGAAATGTTGGCAGAGAATATTCTACTAGCAGATGGTACTTGAGTTGTAATTAAATACTGCAATAGTAGTACATTTGGACACCATACAAGAATGAATGCTTCCATACAAGAAATGACTAAGTTAGCCAGGACTTCTCAGGCTGGAAAAGAGATGACTGAGTGGGAATGTGATAGGAGTTATAGGCATGGCTAGAGATTAACTGTCCATATGATTTCTTTAAGAATAAAAAATTAAAAATAAAATAAATAAAATAAAATAAAATTAAAGGGCATCAAATGAAGCGAGGAGGCACTGTGTGCAACATTTAAAATCCGTGTGTAGGTGGGGGTTATTAATTGCAAAACAGACCTTTGGCTCTGAAAGTCTAGAAAGATGTAAATTTTGTCATGGCCTAATATTAGAAAAAAAAAAAAAAGTTTTCAGAAAATAAGGTTCTTAGGGAATGTCAACAAAATCGCCTCAAATGAAAATACTGTCATCATCCTTAGAGATGCCATATTGAGTAAACTGTGTTCTGTGTAGTACTAGAAAGCTTTTGTATGCTTGAATTATTAATGTCAAGCAGTATTTTGGTGTTATAGCTCTATGACTTTTATATTTGTTTAATTCTACTGCTTATTCCTATTTCTCAGATTAAAATAGACTGAAGTCAAACATAGTATGTACCCGCAGCATGTATAAGCTGGTATCATTATTCACCGTCTGCAATGCAAATCATCACATTGTACATGCTGACCCTATTTATCATTTAAATGAAGACTTTTCATAGTCATTTATCACATAAGTTCTTCATGCACATTAAGTATTTTTTTTTTCCATTCCGTCATTACATGTTCTTCAAGTTTAGTTTATACGTTTATGCATTGTCAATACTTTTGCTTAATCTGATTTATGCTGTCCTATTAGTCAATCTAGAATTGACTAAATGGTACTGCAATTCATAACTAAGCAAAAGAAGCCTGAGGATAGTGATGGTGCTTTTCTACTGTATTTCAAAACAAATGTAGATACTTACAGTCACCTTTGAAAACCATATTTTGAAGAAATTGTACTGCTGTAAATTCTCACTTGCTACACAGTTAAGATGTGCTTTATGAGTAGGATTGAGTCTGAATTTTGTTTGACATAGCATTAGTTTATTTTCTATAAGACACGAGTTAAACCTATTTGAAGAGCCCATGAATAAAACCACTTTCACTACCAGCTGTTCTGTGATGTAGGTGATGGAACTAAACATTCACAGTAGAGCTATCATTTACTTTGCTGTAGTCTTTAATCCTCTGAACAGGCATGTCAGTAAGATTAAGATTTTGCACAAATACAAGAATGCAGGAGTGCAATTCCACTTCATTAGTAGCAACCAAATACTGCCTTTTGCCAAGAAACACCAGAGCAAATTCTAAAAGAATCAGAGGGATTTTTGTGACAGGACAGGATTTGGCTAAATGGTTGATAAAACTTTGGGCCATGTGATGAATGTTTAAGTATCTCTTTCTATGGAATTCCACTAGTGTATTTCTAAAACTGTTCAGCTTTTACCAAAGTTTACAAGGTGCAGATGGAAATTAAGATAAATTCATCCTAAAAATTTCATAGCATAGACAATCATAGAATCAACCAGGTTGGAAAAAACCTTTTCAGATCATCAAGTCCAACCTCTACCCCAGGACTGCCAAGGCCACCATGAAACCACTGAGGGCCTCATCTACACAGTTTGTGAACCCTTCCAGGACGGTGACTCACTACCACTGCCTTGGGAAGCCTGTTCCAAAGCCTGAGCACCCTTTGGGGAAGAAATTGTTCCTAATCTCCAGTCTAAACCTCCCCTGGTGCAGCTTGAGGCCATTTACGACTTGTGCATCAAATTTCTGAGATAAAAGAAAATAAGTACCTTGTTAATTATGTTCTTAATGAAATATTTATTCCATATCAACACAGTTGACCTTACATGGGACCACATTTCCTACCACATATGCAAGTGTTTCATTTGAGGTAGTTTCTTGTGACCTATGACAATACTAAAGCAGTGTAACATCATGAAAACTGATTCATTTCAGGATCAGGCAATTTATTTAGAATCTAACCTTGCTATGCAGGTAAAAGTACTTGCCCTTGGCTATTACTTAGCCTGACCACAGGGCTTTCTGGAAACAGCACAAGCTTTATAAGTGTCAGCTCATGGCTAAATCAATGTTTATGCATTGATACCTTTGAATAGCAAACACTTGCTGCCTGCAAGCTAAACAATGTTTTTATCTGTTTGCCTATTTCTGGTCCTTCAACCACAGCACAGGGTGTTGCAAATCGCATTTAGTAACAATTATCTGCTGGAATTTCAAGAAGAGGAAAGTAGCATGATTAATGAGAAGTGACACACAGAGATTACTCTGCTATGCTAGTCTCCTTGGCGAACGGGGGACTCTGTTGAACTGAAGCTTGACCTTTGCTACTTTTAACGAGGTCATAGTGAATGCCAAATGCTTGAAAGATTAGCCACTACAGTGTTTCCCTATTACTTAATGATGCTGCCACTAATGAACTGCAGGTAGCCAATTACATATAATGATACAGTTTTTACCTCTGAAACAAAGGTTGAATAAAAAAAACCCCAAAACTCCATGTTTCCTGTCAAGGTGTTTCAAATACAACCTCGGAACAATTAGTAGAGCATGTTTTCCTTCCAGGTAGGTAACTGAGTCTGAATTTGGATAAGCTAGAGAGTCCAGCTTTGAAGGAAACATGTACCCAACTGACCAATGGATCATGGCTCAGCAGCTGTAATGTTTACATTTCATTATCATGACCAAGCAGCAAAAGTGGCTCAACATCCATTTACTTTCCTGTAAAGGTGTTCAGTGTTATTACAAGCGCTGAGGTTTTCAAAGTAACTTCATTGCCACTGAATTAGCATCAGATCACTTGTAGCAAAACAGTTTAAATGTTTACCTGGAGCAAGCCTCAAGTTAAATAGCTGCAAAATAAAACCACTGGTAGGGTTAAAAATATTTCCTGTTACAGTGTTGACTTACATTACCTACCAATTAATGCAGGTAAATGTGACCAAATGAAACTGAGACTTGGAGCTTGAAGTTACAGTTGACAGAAAAGATATCAACACAGATGTGAGAAAAACTAACATAATACTGAAAAAAAATATCACACCTGTTAATGCATCTTTGTTCCCTGTGGGAGCTATATTTGATCATTTCATCAGGCAGAGATTCCATCACCTTTCTTAAACTGACAAAAAAGAAAACAAAACCAAACCCTCCTACCATGAATTTTTATTGAGTATAACACTGTGAAGACATAACACAACAAATGGAAGAATGCAAAGTATGTGAATGGACAATTCCAACAAAACACTGTTTGCTCTAAAGATGTGTATAAACTCATGGGCTCGTTCTAACAGAATCCATGCAAATATATGCAGTACACTGCAGGTTCAGTGAAGTCCATCACACTGTGATGATAAAATTCAGGACAGAGCCAAGTCAATAAAGTACACCTAAGAAAACCCTACAAAATAGAATCCCACCTTATTGGTACTATTCTCTCATGGTTCCTCTCCTCTTTGCAAAAAGGAATAACCCTGCCATTGTCTGTAAAGTCTACACAAGTCACCAGGATGGGAGCAGGGGTGACACAGATTCCAAGCCAATACTATTTACAACATCATTAATTAAATAGCACATGTGAAAGTCAGAGATCTGAGGACATAGTACTGGTCCCATCCCAGGCAGAGGTGAATAAGTTTTTTCCATTCATCTCAAGGATAAGAAATGAAGCCATTCAGAAGAACAACCCTGTGCTATAAGGAGCACCTCCTCTCTGGTTTCAGTAGCAGAGAAAACAACAGAAAGTAGATATTATGGTTTGTAGGTAGGTAGATCACACTGTAATTGCTTTTCGTACCTGAAAACAATTTAAGACTTTGAACATGCTACATACAGAGTTTGCTTTGCAGTGTTTACTGTTTTACAGGAAGTATATCAAGGCAATATTACACAGAGTTAAACAAAGCAAGAAAGCAAATGCAGAATTAGAAACATTACATATGAAAAGAAAGCAAAATGAGGTTTTTTCATAAGGCATCAAAATTAGGATATTAAATAACAAAAATAAAGAACAAAATTTTATTTTTACTTCTGTACCTAAATTTGATATCTTTTTATTAGCACTAAATTTACTGTAAAAGAGAACAGATCTCTTTTTATTAATCTGTGAGAAATCATATGGTTATATTTGACTTCTATTCTACAAAATGATTAAAATGTAGAACAGAGGATTTCTTATAGATGCTTGTAAAATGACTGGAGAAACACCAGCAGATGTCATGTGTTAAGGTTCTGAGGCTTTTACTATTTAACTAAACTAAAAGTGTCTACAAAATTTCATCCAGAGTGTTTTGGATTGTAGGAAAAAAAAAAAAGTGGAAGCTACAAATTTGGAATGATTTACCCACAGGCAGATGTCAGCCCAGGGTTCAGAGAAGCAAGAAAGCATGTAATGCTTACACTGCTCACATTTTGGGCAGACAGGAACATGGGTAGTAAGAACAGGCAGAGCCTGATTTTATGTTTTCCTGCACCAGAAGAAGAAAGCCATTACATGGAGTTTTCATAATTTGCCTTTCTAGAGGCCTGCAGTGATTTATTCAAGTTTCAAGGAAAGTTTTGGTCTTTGAATTGTAATTCAAATGGAGAAAAACAGCTGTTGCAGCTCTTATCTCTGGAAGTCCTTCATGTTTAGACTCTTCCTAAAATTAAAATAAAAAACAAGCCGCTACAAGGCTGTGGAGATGGAACTCTCTAACTTTTAAACTTTAGTTTCTGAATGTACATCTAGGTTATCTCTTTTCTAATAATTAAACTCAAGTCTTTAATTGGAAATAAAAGCACAACACATCCATCTTTAAGTTAATACTTGCACATGTATCATCATTTTGAATTACACAGGTAAAATTATTGAACCTAATTTCCTTTCAAGCCTAGTGGAAAAAAGTACCAGACTATCAGAAATATCAACGACCAAATATAAAGGGAACACATTATGCTAGTTTGCTATTAACTGTAATTAATAACCATTACAAACTTTAAGTAAAAACTGATAAATGGTCTATTTCTTCCTGAATATGCATACCTCTTTGAAAGCACAGGAATTTGAAAGCAAATTATAATGTAACAGCTTTGGAACTTTAGCACTGCTGACTGCTACTGAAAGTCTATTAAGATATGTTTTTGCATACTGAAACAGAGTGGAAAAGCATGATCTATAATAAAAACTAACTGCGTCTATCAAACACTTATTCAATAATTACTCTTTTTGGAGGACTGTGTGAATACTTTTGTTTCAGAAAATTTTATGTTGTTGATTATAACTGTGATATCTTACCTCTTAATACATTTTATAATATGCACATAAGGGTTCCAAAGGAACTAGCAAATGACAGTAAATCATAAAATTCATTTTGCTTTGCATCAGTTCATTTATCCATGTTCCAACTAATCACCTCATTTCAAAATTCAATAAACCTAAGTACCTGGATTTACGATGCTTTGTCAAAATTAACAAGGGAATATCAACAATGCAGAATTAGAAGTCTATTGCAACTTAAAGACAAACACCTAGTTGAAATCAATTAAAAAAACTCTGCAGCAATAATTATATCCACAGTGTTAGCAAATAAAATAAATTAAATCTGATTTTATTTCTGCTTTGGGAGATTGCAGGAAACACTAAAAAGCTTTAATGTAGTCACTTAAAACAATGAAGTTGTTTTGAAGTAGAATTTTAAGCAGAATGAATTGAGCTTGAGTTACTCAGTATGCTGAATTCTGCATATAATGTAGATGTATTTTTAAAAGTACCCTATTTCTATTTATTATTCCATAGCTACAATGGATCAGAGGGCTTTTATTCTGATCGACACCCCTTTGGTTATAAATAATCTCCTGTAATACTATATGTAAGAGAATGCAGTCACCCTATTGTATCAACACAGAAAAATAAAAGTGCAACCAGTATTTTAGAAAGATAGAAACAGTAGCTTTTATGGAAGACGGTATTAGGACTGAATAGCTTTTATGTAAGAAGCAAAATTAAAAAGAATGAGCAGGTGATATAATCTCTTTTGAAAGGATTTAAAAAGCACAAAATCGTTACAGTTAGAAAAAAAGTTCTATAGTCCTCTGTTGCCTCTTTAATTAAGTTCTTAGTCATAATCGGATGCAAAACACCCAGTGGTAAAAAGACACTATGCTATGCTGAATCTATTATCTCTTACTCCTATAACTGTCAATCCGCAAAGGATATACAACATATGAATCACAGAATCTAGTACCTTTTTGGTGACTCATGTTAGCACTGTTCTATTACTTATTGGCAGATTACTTCCTTTCACACATATTTTGTCTTCCTTTTTCTGATTCATTTCTCTGAATCTGAATGAGCAATAAATTAATATATATATATAGCCAAATATACATGTTATCAAAGTATTCTCAGAAATACTATTAGTAGTATAAAACCTTGCATACAGTTAAATTACATCTTTCTGCTTCCATTTGTGAATATGATTTTTTTTTTCCAACCAGCCTTAAACAATACCACTTTATTTCCCAAAACCCTGCTCTATCTCCATCTAACCAGCTGTATCTTAGGCTGAGTTTTTTTACCTACTGAGTACAAAGAATAGCGACATCAAAGTGTTCTAATGAGATCTATCAAACCCTTCAATACTGCTTTTGAGAATATTTATGACAATGTCTCAATGCCCAAGGTACTACTGTTAATCATCAAATTTCAGATTCTGATAAGAGATGACATTTATATAAGTGCTTTACCAGGTTCTTGTACATCACACCAAGGTTCTAGCCTTGCTGTCCCAACACAGACTTTTGTGAAACACCAGATATAGTACACAGCCATTTGTGAAAACAGCGGATATGATACTAATGATGCATATTTTAATAATAAAGGTTTTCCCTGTGCTCATATTTAAATCCGTTTTAGTTAATGATATCGATCTTTGTGAAAGAAAAGGAAGAAAAAATGAAAGAAAATGGAAGAAAAGATATGCCCACATTCATGTTGATATCTACACATATACCTTTCGGTATTTTTAAAATTGGACCGTCTGTCCTATGTTTGGAAGGTAAAAAAACCCATATTTTGATCTTCTTTATCATATGATAATATATATAATCTATATTCCTTTGAGGCAATGGGGTGAAAACTGGAATTTGAGCAATGGAAATATTTAAATGATTGTTAACTAATGCTAAATCATCATGAAAGACAGTATAATTCTTTGCACATTTTAATTCAAATTAGAGCCAGACAGAGTTTCTAAAGGCACAATCATGAACAATTTTAGAATCAGTGTACTCTGTCCATGTCTTCAGGAATGCATACAAATACTATTTTAAACGTTTACCATTTATAAAATTCTGAAGTCCTAAATTCCAACTAGGCATGCAAGAAGTTCTCTCTCCTACAGTAACAGAATAATGCACTCTGGCTTTAAATTGAGGGACTGCATTTGGCAATCTGATTGAAGTGTGCTTATTTTTGGTGATGAAGCAATGTCCTAAAGACTTGATTTGTAAACATCCTCTGGAGCAGGTAAAAGCAGGGAGTTAAAAGCATGGTTTTCCTTTAAAAAAATTGCAGCTGTTACACAATCATCAAGAGATGGTAAAGCTGAAATCTTATGTGAAACATGAACCTTTCAGTGCATTCTCTGTGTAAACTTCAGTTTCTGAGCATAACTTTTAAGATGTTTTATACTAGAAAATGCATGTAATTAAGAAATGACTGGAAACATAAACAACGTGTGAAGAGCCGCAGTAGTGTTCAAAGGCAGCTTGCTTTACCACACAGCTGGACATGCTGTACTATGGAGCACATCGTTGAGCCATTGATAGAGAGAGGCCAAGAAGGATTCAGGGCTGTGAAAAGGAGAAGTGGCTTGGAAACAGAAATGATAATCCTTGTGTTTTTCAAAAACTGTCCAGCAACTTCATTCTCCTGTGATCTCCTGCTCCGTGGCTGATGACATGCTTTTAAATCCCGAGTGCTGCAGTTTCTCTTGACTGCACACATGCACACATTGTCACAGGTCCCTCTTTCAGAAAAAGAAGTGTTATCCCATTGTCCATTTTACAACAGGAAATGTTGAAGTCAAGATGCTCAGTGGACCAGGGTGACATTTATGGGTCAAGATGCACATTCAAATGCAAGCTGATTTTCACAGCAGGGATGTGAGACACAATGACACCTATAAACAAACCCCTAAGTACTGGTTCTGAACAAGCTCTTTTTTTTTTTTTTTAATTCTTCTTTCTTTTCCACTGGATACAGCATATCAGCTGGTTTCTCTCAGGAGAATAGCTTCACTTTGGAGGAATTCAGAAACATGAAAAGAGAAAAGATGGGTTTGGATTTCTATCAATCACTTGGAAAAAAAGTTCTGGAATTTTCCTTGTATTATTTGCACTGTTAAGACAAGCTGCATAGAAGAGTCAGACACTTTGTGACCCAGCTTGTGAGTTCTATGCCATTTGGCTGTTAAATCTGTGTCTTGCTGCTTGGTCCTTTCCAGAGGATGAATTTATCTGATCACTTCATGTCTGTGTAACAGACAGATACTTGTGATACTCTCAGTGGAAGTCTTGATCTTTGATTATTATTTTTTTGGGTTTATTTATTTTTTTTTTTAAAATTCAAAAGAATTATATGTGAATTTTAAGAAAAGAAAATATACAACAAAAAAATCAAAATCTTAATAGTGAAGGAGAAAAAAGTCTCTACTGTCACTTCTTGATTGGGTGTTTTCCCTATTTAAAAAAAAAAAAGTTAAATCATTCAAGAAACATTGGCTTCTAATCATATAAAATGAGTTATTAGCAGGTGGAACTGCTTGATTTTATTGTAATAGAACAGTGATTTAGGAAATTTTATCTTTATCCTATCAGGAACATAACTTGTGTTTAACTAATCTCCCACTAGAACTTGTCTCCCCAGAACTGATTTTGGAATCAAGAGCTTCAGTGTGCTTGACTAATGTTTCAGAAGTCCCATGGGAAGTGAGCACCTTCATTTTCTCACTGGCATTCTCTGAGGCCTAGGGACTTTCAAAAAGTGCCAGATGCTTAAAGCTTTTCTAAAATTTCTCACTCATAATATCTGGCATAAATTCAAGCTATACAAATAAATAAAAACCCATTACGAATTATACTTTTATATTAAATTATCATCTTTCATTTCTTCTCTTACATATTATTTTTTTAATACACATGTATTTGGTTTGCAGACAATGTTTTCACTTTCATTTCTTTGCTGATATGGAAGTCTGCACAGTTTATTTCACAACTAATATTTTATAGCTTTTGATAATCTTATGAAGTTTTCTATTATCTTTTATTATTTAAGTCTGTAAAGAAAAAAATTTTCTTTGAAAAATACTGAAATCTATGCAAATAATCATTCTGTGGGCATTACACAATTTATCATCACTACTGAAACCATGTCTGGTTTTCAGTCCATCAAATAAAGAGCATGGAGGGAAGTAAAACTCATTTTTGTGAGTATCTGAATGCGTAACATAGTAACGTACCCCTAAAAAACCCATGAATCTATATATTCAGGAAAACCAATGCAGTAAACAAAAAAATGACAAACCTAACTAAATTTAAAAACTGAAGAGTCACAGAAAATATAATTTGTAACTTTGTTGCAAGGATATTGCTCAATACTAGTTCCATGTGCTGTATTAGAATTATTTTTTTGTCCTGACACAGAAATGGTAATTAATAAGGAACTCAAATGAGGACTTCATTTTAAGTGGGTGATATCATTTTCCCTACAGAAAGCTTACAGAATATGTCCTCTCTTTTAAAATTATTGCACCAGGAAATTATGGGATAATTATGCTGGCAGCATGCTTCTTTTTTCTTTTAGGTCAAGCCAAATGTCATGTGGGACATACTGCCAAACAGATTCCATGACGAATTAGATGATGTAGTATGTATGAAATATAAAGAATCTTGCACATTATATCAAGTCCAGACATCTCTGCTTCAATTATACATAAACTGGAAAGAGGGGGGAAAGAAGTTCTTTGTATACACACTCATTTCAGTAAAAACAAAACCTGTGTGGCACTGGAAAGTTCACAGACTTCATGGGAACATTTTTAGCAAAACAATGCTGGTCATTTGGAGCTAGGCTGCCAACTTTTCTGCATAATGCTGATTGGTATTTGAGTCATTTTACGACTTGGCATCACCCAAGTTCAAAAGCCTGTTTGTAACAGTAGACTTTATTGTACTGAGGCTGCACAGAGCATCAAAACTAGTTTGCCCTCACTCAGCAAAGGGCAGAGTGACTCAGAAAATATGCAAAGTGATTCTACTTGGTTGATTTTCATTTGTCTCCAAAACAAAAGCTCTCAATCCCTAAAATGTCACAATCAGACAAATGGTAGCAATTCCCTCAAAACTGTGTTTTGAAAGTTAAGCCTCATTTGAGAAAGGCCTGCTAACAGAAACGTTTATAGCATTTGGATTTTGCATTGTATGACATGCTCAACCTACAAAAAAAAAAAAAAAAAGAGGAGAAAAAAAAAATTTCTGTAGTTACAAACTGAATTTATAAAAAAA
>JBAFWW010006782.1:45539-65052 GCA_036873685.1 Agapornis canus
GGAACTAGATGATCTTAAGGTCCTTTCCAACCCTAACTATTCTATGATTCTAAGTATAATCATCAGTACCAAAAGTTACAATATTTTGGATCTCAGACCACAGCTGATTTAATTTACAGATAGTATTAAAGACTGTCAGCAGAAATAACGAGTTTTATAGAATTTATGCATATATAATAGAAAAAAAGAAGGAAATATCTAGAAATGTGAAGCAAGAAGGTTAATAGGAACAAAGGAGAAATAGCCTTAATGCTTATATATTTTCTGTTCTCCAGGAAAATCTATCAGACAAGAACTTCTTTCTTGAAGGAATAAAAGAGAAGGAGGAAAGGATCATTTAACTCCTAGAATCTGTATTCAGAAAATCCACTGATGTATGCATACTGAAAAATCTTCAAAGGTATACAAGGCCATCCTTCCACAATCAGTAATGAATAAACATTATTAGATTACAAAATATTACAAATCTTATCTGGATTTGGCCCTGGATTATAATACTCTGAAAATCATGCTTTCATGCCAGCTCAAGGAGGACAATGTTCCACCAGTATTGCAATTTCACAGACTTTTGACATTCTAATCTGGTTTAAAACCTGCTTATACTAAAAAGGTATGTAATTTTTTTTCCAAATAACTTGGAAGAAGCAAAGTGATCCTACACAGAAAGAATGCTTTGCATCACATATCAAAAGAATTCGAAGTCTATGAGTCTTATAGATTTACAGTGTAGTTAAAGACAGAGTTCTGGTAGGTGAAGAGGGAGTTCATCAAGATAACAGGAACATTAAAATTGATCATGAGAGTAACATGTTTTTAGGTCAGTGCTGCTGCATTTACAGTTTTGGGAGATGAAGCCTTTCTTATGGATTCGTGATTAAAGAGGTTAAGCGGTTGTAAATATAGCTGGCTGTAAAGTTTATTTAGAATTATATTTTATTTCAATACTCTCGGTAGTGAAGAATGTTTTCTTCTGGAATCAAATGCATATTTCTTATTGTATTCCCTATATTCAAAACCACAATCCTTCTTTGTTCTCTTTATCCTCTTTCTTGTGCAGTAAATTTGAACTCAATCCTGCAGGTAAGGCAAATACTAGATTGTAGTACTAGTTAAAGCATTCAGCTAGGAAGTTCTGTCTACATGAAGCTGATCAAAGGTTAGTTTCCTTGCCAGTGAAAATGTTCCCACCATCAGGCTAGTGCAACATAGAAAAGAAGCAGGGTAGGAAGCAGAACTGATGCCTTGCATTAATTTGTTATAGTCACTTCAGGTCAAGTGAGTATCACTTTTAACATAGTTACTACAAGGTAATTTTTATTGGTTCTAGTTGCTGATCTTTCTGTCTCTGATTCATGAGATAAAAATAATGGTATCTTCAAATAATTATCTTTTTTTTTTTTTTTTTCCCCTTGCAAAGCTATTATATAATTGAATGTTCTGGAGATTTTGAGACATCATTGTATGAGGTGTAATTAAAACCCCTCAAGAGACAGTTCAGAAACCTAAAATTCCATGGTTTTCTGTTGTGTTATGTCTCAAACTTAAGATAATTCATGCTCTCTTACTGATTTTCAATATTACTCTTTCACATTCCTCTCTCATTTTAAGTATATATACAACACATGTTTTTACATGTACAAACTCACTTATTTTCTCTGTGTGAAGAAGCATAATTTCCTTAACTGATTTTTGTCTTTCCAGATTATATTTCCATTTTATCCCATCCTGTTATTATATATATATATGTATTTATCTTTTGCTGAAACAGCTAAACAGATACTCGTTTGTGAGTTTCATTAAAATGCCATTAATCTCCTTTACAGATCATTAAAAAAGATGCTAACTACAAAATAAACACTGAGTCCTTTCCTTTTTCCTGCTCAATACAATGCCATTTACTGTGAATATTCATTAACAAATATTCAAATCTCTTATTTAATCCACATTTTTGCATGGACCATTTAAGTTTAGGATAATGATATTTTGCTTGTTTGCTTCTTCCTTATGCAATACTAAAGACATACCTAAGATCAAAGCCTATTTATATACATCTTGTATTTGCCCTATTTCATAATATTTGTCCCACTCAGTGTCAATAGTACAAAAGATGGCTATACTAGATCACAGAATCACAAAATGGTTGAGACTGGCATTAACCTCTGGACGTCATCCTGTTCAAACCCACTGCTCAAGCAGGGCCACCTAAAGCAAGTTACCCAGGACCATGTCCAGACAGATTTTGAATATCTCCAAGGATGGAGACTTCACAGCTTCTCTGGACAATCATCTTTGCCAGTGCTCAATGACCTTTACAGGAAAAAAATTTCTTTATTTTCAGGCAGCATCTTCCAAGTTTCAGTTTGTACCCATTGCCTCTTGTCCTGTCACTGGACACCACTGAAAAAAGCCTAGTTCCATCTTCTTTATCTCCCCTAAGTTATTTACATACATTGAAAAGATACTCCTTTGAGCCTTCTTTTATGTAGGCTGAATGGTCTCAGCTCTCTCAGCTTTTCCTCATAAGAGAGATGCTTCAGTCTCTTCATCATCCTAATGGCCCTTCACTGGACTCTTTCTAGTATCCCTATGTCTATCTTGTGCTGGGTGGCTCAGAACTGAAAACAGTGCTCCAGATGTAGCCTCACCACTACTGAATAAAGAGAAAGGATCGCTCCTCATTAACTTGCTGCAACTCATCTCCCAAGGTGAGGTAAGCAGCCAAGGATACTGCTGGCCTTCTCTGTAGCAAGGCCACATTGCTGGCTTACATTCAACTTGGTGTCCATGAGGACATCAAGGTCCTTTTCTGCAAAGTTGCTTCCCATACTGTTTACCCCAGCATGTACTGGTGCATGGGATTATTTCTTCAGCCTGTTGAGGTCCCTCTGGATAGCAACACAACCTGATTGGATCAGCCATTCCTTCCAGCAAACTTGCTGAGGTTACACTCTGTCCCATGATCCGTATTATTAATGAAGTTGTTGAACATATTATTAATGATATGCTGTTGAGCAACATGAGCTGTGGCTCATTTAGCCATGGAGCCACACAATTACCAGCACTGAGCTAGCCAGCTTGGGCATGGGTAATCATGCTGTAGTTACAGTGAAGTTTGCATAATAGACAGTGCAGTGACTTTAAAGAGCTGGATATGGTTTCTCTCACTCATTCAATTGGCTGCAGCTGGTGACTTGGTTACAGCATAAAGTTATCCTAATGAGATGAAAATACTGAGTAAAAGCAAACCTAGCTCTTCCATCTAGTAGTGGAAGGCTGGAAGCTGAAATCAGGCAAATATGATTTGAAATTAAAGCATTTGTGTAAACAGTGATGACGACCAGTTACTGCAACAGTACCAAGAATGCACAGTCCAATCCTGGTATGTCAATACATAAAGGTGGTGGATACCTTTCTCTGAAATATGTAGTATCAAGAGGCAAAAGAGTGACACTGAAGACATAACATATATGAGTTGAAACAAGATGTTCTGACGGTTACTTCTGATATGAATACAAGCAAAAGAGTCTGCTAGAAGAACTCAAAGCTCTGCATTACCAGTTCTGACCAAACAATCTTCAAGTAATTTGAAGTAGTCATTTATAAATGTTAAAAGGGTTTGATTTCCAGGATAATGTTGGTCTAATCCTATAAAGATGCAGGAAGCTATTTTTCTGGAAAAAAGACAGTCCACTTCTAAGTACAATCTCACCTCCCTGTTGTGTCATGCTATACCCGACAGTGCCTCCCTTTTCATAAAGATGTCTAGACATCTGCTAATGCTCATTGCTTTGATGGCAACTTATTCCATATGTGTCCTGTCTCAAAGAAATTACACTGCCTGAAACTCTGGCATTTGTTCAGGTTTCTATCTTCTAGATTCTGCATGCTTTTATTCTGAACCTATGTACCCCACTCCTTGCTCCTGACCTATGAAATGTCTGAAATTCAAAAGACCAGTTGAATAAACTTGCCTAATTTAATACTTTGATTCCATTTTCCCCTACACTCTTTCACACCTGTTTCAACTACAGAACACTGCAGCTACAGGTATTTTTCTGGCAGCCCTTTTTTTCTGTCTCTATTGCCTTTCTGTCTTGCTCTCCTACATTCCTGCCTTATTCTTTGCCCTCCCTTCTCTATTTCCTTTACTCACACCCTCTGTGCACTAAACCTCTCCTCACAACGCTTTGGGTTTAATTCCTCCTTTGAAAGGGGAGGGGAGGCTGACAAGGTGGGAGTTTCAGAGCAGGGAGTCTGTGAAGGTGCAAATCATTCTCTCACCTGCTGACCAGGAGATGCTGCCTCCAGAATAGCTGCTTCGACATGAGACTGAGAAGACCTGATCCTCTTGCCACTTGCACATGTTTGACTCTGGTACCCTGATGTCCATGAAAGAGCATCTGGGGCCAAGAGTGAAAATGAGCCAGGAGACATAGTTATTGGTTTGCAGGATTTGCTGGTGCAGCCTGGAAACTGCTGCATGTTTCCTGATTACATCTCTGCCCTCAACTGTCATTTTCTCTGTTGGCTGTATTGTCAAACAGGGCAGGTCAGCAGTTACTAAACTTCAGCTCTCCCCTTCACTCCCCATCAACAAGCCAAACAAACTTGCCTACTGAGTTCATTTATAAGTCAACCACTTTATAGAGGGATCTGTGTTTGTGCAGTGACAGATAAGATGTAAAGTGAGTAACTGTTCCAAAAAAGGCTTCCATGGAAGCTTATCAGCATTGTTTGATACCCTAGAGAGGTTTCTGGTGGTAACGTGACTCCTGCTCTCTGAATAATGCTTCCTTAATAATATTACCAAGTGTTAATTAAAAAAGAAACAGAACATAGTTCTTTGACCTGGTTGTAGATCTGCATTAGAATTGTGTTTGCCAAGTAATTCTGAATTTTAAAAGAAAAGAGAGTACAAGAGAGAAATCTGTTTGTGTTTTGAAAGCACACTGTAATTTTATACATTATGCATCATGCCCCAAAAATGTCTTTAAAAGACAGAAAGAGAGAAAAGGGCAGGCATGAGCCCTGTGCCAATTAATACTTTTCACTGGATATTAATTGTGGATACTAGCCCCTTTTAATTGATCTTTAGACGTATGATTAGATAGACAGTAAGCTCTGCTGACCAGCATGTATATAATTAGCAAATAGCAAGGTGAGGTAGAACTAGTTTAATCTCATTTCATCCCCAAGACTTTATCACCATTTGGCCTAGTTCCCTTTATCCATCCAGAGATAACAACAGCTTTATTTGCAGTGAATTACAGAACCGAGTAGCTTTGCATTGTAATATAGGTCAAATAAAACCAGCACATTTGTTGTTGAGCTGCTTGACAAGCAAAATGCCTGGAGATTGTTGGGGGTGGGGATGAAGTGGTTGCAAAGGACTTAAGAAGATTTTCAGTCTGTAAAAAAGGGCAAAAGATTCAAAAGATTTTAATTAAAGCCAGCCAGTCTTGTGGCAGTTCATTGTGCCATTGAGCAGATCAGAGTTCAAATTCCAAACCAGCTGGCAAGGACTTGCATCAGTAGGAAGACAGAATGTTTGGCCACTGCCCGGGATGTTTCCCCTCATGACAACTTTAAGTAATGGCTATTATCTGATTTGGGGGGGAAAACATGGGGTAAGAAGGACAGTGAACCTTGTTTCTCCTCCTTCTGTTTCCATCTGAGTAGCAGCACTGCTAACACTCATGAAAAAAGAGAAATTATTGTATCAGAGACCTCCCTCACCCTAAATGATCTTTTCAATAGAAACCAACTGCTTTCTCATTTTCAAAAAGTATCTAAGCATCATGTTATTAGGTACCTATTGGTCACTCTGATCTTGGTCACCCTGATCTGCTCCCCAGTTTATTCAGTAAGCAGCCCAGAATTGATTGAATAACTTCCATGATTTTGAAGATTTATAAAGTTATTTCTCCCTGTGGGTTACAATTGTACCAATCATTTGATCCTGCACCAGGTCACTTCAGGATATGCTCAAGACATGAAACTAGAAATATCCCAATGTTTCATAAAACACCTAGCAGGTTTTATTGGAATTTTAATCTATATTATTTCTTTAAAAGTGGATGGATGCAGGTATTATTCATGAGTAGAATATAATATATTCATGAGTACTCTCAGTAGTACAAGCTGTTGCATTTGACTTGTCAGTACTTAGTAATCTGCCCCAGACAAGAGTGCTACAAGTGATGTTCAGGCTTTCTAAATACGAGAAGCTGTTTGCATGCTGATATGCAGAAAAATAGGAAGGGAGGGACTGTAGATAAAGTACATCTTTATGTAGATAAAGTAGATTTGGAGGTATTTCTCTTGATTAATAAGTAAAATTAAATTTATTTCTGGGGTGGGGAGGAAGGGAAAAGGAAATAATAGTATATTATCTTTGATCTTCTCCTGAGACAATCTAATTAGTGGGACTTATACCAATGGTCGTTAAAGAGAACGATCTTTTACCCAATGGGAAAGCACTCTTTGCCTTTCCTTTCTTCAAAGAACTTCTTAGAAAGAAATCTACAGCTTGATAGGCAAGGGGCTGATCACTGACCAAGACCTTTGCTAGGCAGATTGCATCTTGGACATATGGTTCTTTGGAGATTAGTCTTTTACCAGTAGAAGCTAGAAAACAACCATGAGGCCTTAGCTGAAGGAGATGCACTGAGCCCTTCACACTCATGAATTCTGTGTGGCACTTAGTGATTCATGTGTGTATATTGATACAAAACACAAATGTTGGTTTAAATTACAAACACAAGGCTTAATGGTGATTTGGAGATCATATTGTAAAACACTGACTTTCCCCACGTGCAATAAAGGTTGTGATATACCAGCTTCCTAAGTTACATATGAAAAGCTAAATGCTCACACTTGTGCTGTGTCATCATAAGCACAACTGATTAAATGGTTGGAAATTAGTGGGGCAGGAGGCTCTGTCTGCAACTCTGTTGAAGGAACTGTGTAATGGAGTGGACAATGTTCTCCAGCTATACCATGTATTGTTGAACTGCTCATTGTTGCACTGAAACCCCTTTAGACTAATTTAGCAAAACCAAAAAAAAAAAAAAAAAAAAAGAGGAGAAACAAAAACTTTCTGTAGTTACCAACTGAATTTATGAAAAAATAGTGGTTTTAAATTAATGTAGGTGGTGTGATCACAAATTGCTGAAACCTACATCCTCATAGGTACATTCATCCCAATTCTTGTACACTAATACTGGATTTGTCAACTACCATTCATTTTGTGAACACCATCGGCTTCGTTCACTGTTAGTTTTTTTTCTTTGTTTTGGTGGTGTGGTTTGTTTTTTGTTTTGTTTTGTTTTTTTTTTAATAGTGAATGCAAATGTTCCAACTTCAGTGTAATGAAAACATAATATGATTTCCAGAAAAAAAATCTATGGACCATTGAAATCTGCCACACATCCATGAAAGTAAAGGAAATGGAAGATAAGATCCCCCTATTGCACTACATTAGTATTTTAAGTGTACATGATACACACAGAAATACTTTTGTCCCAGTGGCTACCAGGTCCTCCTGAAAATATGGAAGACGATTTGCATGTTAACAAATATGTAAGCAATTTTTTACACCATCCTCCAAAGTCCTAGGTTTGTACAATAGGAAGATATGCACTCCTTTCAGCCAGCTGAGTTACTCTTTGTATGTTGGAGATGAATACTGGGACAAAGCAAATGAGTAGCTCCTTTGTTTTAACACAAGACCTTTTAGCACAACTCTATCACAAATAAAGGCATTTTCAAGCAGACAAATAAACTTTGAGTGCTACTAAAGTTTATTTTAGTTTTACTAACTAATGCCAACTGAGCATGCAACACTTGCAGCCCATCTCTGATCAACTCCATTAGGTATTTCCCAATTTCGAAGCCCTGAAGTGAACAGTTTTGTTTACTTTCTGACAAAACATAATTCTTCATACCGGTTGTTATTTGTCATATTTTTTCTATCTGGTCTTGTAGGACACTTTTTAATGGAACCATGTTTATGAGAGATACAAATTGGAACAGTTTTGGGGTTTAATAAATATATTCATATGCTATTTATTTCAGCAGTATGAAAGCTCCAAGGAATAGCTTTTGGTATCATCTTTACTTGTAGAGAGTGACAGATTGGAGAAGGGTAGAGGGAAAGCAGAGTCTGAAAGGTTACACTATTACAGAAGAGTCTACATTGGACTAACTCATCTCCCTGGTTTTGCTTTCTTCAAGACAAACTTAGAATCATAGAATAGTTATGGTTGGAAAGAACCTTAAGATGATCAAGTTTCAACTCCCTGCCATGGGTAGAGACACCTCACACTAAACCATGTCACCCAAGGCTCTGTCCAACCTGGCCTTGAACACTGCTAGAGATAGATCACTCACAACTTCCTTGGCCAACCCATTCCAGTGCCTCACCACCTTAACAGTAAAGAACTCCTTCCTTACATCCAATCTAAACTTCCCCTGTTTAAGTTTTAACCTGTTATCCCTTGTCCTATCACTATAGTTCCTAATGAAGAGTCCCTCCCCAGCAACCTTATAGGCCCCCTTCAGATTCTGGAACAAACATTTAGAGTAAGTAAAGGATGCAGGTATATGATTTCTATTGTCCAGCTTCCATGTCAGATTCAAAAAGGTCAGTACTGAGGGAGCATTAGAAACTTCAGCAACCCCTCTTGTGAGCAAAGTGAGGAGGAGAAAGCAAGGAGAAAGCTATTAACCACCTGGGTGTGCTGGAAATCAAGACAGGCTTTGATGCCTGTTTTGGCTGCATTCCCAAGGCAGGTAGCTGCAAGGTAGCTGGCCATCATCTCACCCACTGCCACATTCCCATGGCTGGAGGCAGGTGGCCAAGGCACTCCTGGTGGCAGCAGGGCCAATGTACATCAGCCAGGACAGGGCAATAACCCAGGTCTAAGTCTGGTGAGGGAAATCAAAGTGCCTCACAACAGGAAGAGGGGCAGACAGGCCTGCAGCACCAGTGAAGCAGGGACATGGGCCCCAGCTGGGCTGAAATGACACCCTGTGCCTGTGGGCTGGGTGGGGAATGCTGGGGGCCCTATAGGGCCCTGACAAAAAGCTGCTATTAACAGTACAAAAAGATCTTATGGTGCCCCATTTGATACAATGTATTAATTAAGCAGCCTCAAAAGAGACAGGACTCTTAATTCAACACATTTCTCATCCTTAGATTAGCAGAACAAGAACAAAAGCCTCACCTCCTTCTCCTTCCAAGGTAAGGGCTATGACATCAGCAGGATGGAATCAGCAGTTTTCCACTCGTATATGTTGCCCAAAGCTGATTATTTCGTTCATATGTTTGTTGGAGGTTTTTTGTTTGTTTGTTTTTAAAGTCAGTTTGCAAAACATAGAGGTACTAACAATTTGCGGCATTCCCATATGTATGGAGGAGGGGAGGAACTTGATGGCAAGTTTAGGCTTAGAGGTAGGGCTGAGGCAGAAGCAAACCCTGAAATCAAGCCCCAAACCTACAGCTAGAGAGTAATGAAATTAAGAGAAAATGACACCACCATTAGCACAAGAAGAATTTCAGAAGGAAGAGGTGTAGGAAGTAGCTGGGGTGACCAGTGGGATCCCATTCCATGTCTTTCCTATGATGGCTCCCTTCATCAAATCCCTGAAGCGCGGTAACATCCCAGAAGAAAGCCAATGGCCATTCAGACAGCAAACTTTATACTGCCACACACAGCGTTAATCTCTTATGGGCATTGTTAACAAATGGGGGTAAGTACCATCTGTTTGCATCTGGTTTATTTCAGATGACCTGCTGTACTGCTGTTATCAGCAGGTCACTGCATACAAATTGTGATAAACAAATTTATGTCAAATCATGATGCGAATGACATGTCGTAGTCCAACTCTCTTACTGCAAGAAAGTATTTCTTTTCTAGGAACAGCATCTGGGTTCCATTTAGAAAAAGGCAAGCTTGTATTACTGTTATTAGACTTCATGATTTGGAAACTGTCAAATACAAAACTAATGAGAGAAAGGGTACATGTGTGTGCAAGCATGCTTGCCATGTAACTTTTCTGAGACAGGTAGGAAAATGTGCCTGATTTGCAGACTTCTGAGGGCTCACCAGGGTGTCAGTTTTTATCTGACTTGCACATGGGTTTATAGTGTTTAAAACAGTAAAACAGTATCTTTTTGGAAGAAATATGTACTAAAAAAAATTTATACTATTGTATCAGGTATATTTTATCTGTGGGTATTTTATTTTACACTTCACAGTGTATGTCTGGTTTATGTTCTAAACTCCTAGAAGCAGCACTCTCTCTCCGCCTCTTCTGCTCTCCCTTCCCTCCCCTCTGTCCCCCTCTTCTGCTTTTGTACAGGGCTGTGTGAACTGAAAATGCTTGGAAATATAAAAATCAAATAACCTTCTGACCTGGAAGCAAACAAGCACAGCATCTGTGAAAAGTAATGTCCTGTATAATGCTACACCAAGAAAAGATAGTGACTTTGGAAAGACTAATGGGAGCATCCTCAGTAACTGCAGTGAAAATATGATTCTGTACTTAAGTTACAAAATATTTATACCCTCTTCTGATTATCCCTTTAGCCTGATTCAGACACCACTAGTATGGGAAACAAAACAAAACAAAACAAAAAACAAAAAACAAACAAACAAACAAAAAAACAAACAAACCAAACAAATTTAAATGTTTCAGTTCCCTACCAGTTTTGTGCTATTTTTTTCTTGTTATTAGCAGTCTGCATTGCCAGCAAGGGCCCTGCACAAACTGTACCAACTTTATATGCCACACACTTGGGACAGAAGTGTCCCTGGCATCTTCCCTGTCAGATAAGGAAAGGCAAGGCAACAGCTCTAGGATATATTGCTTTCTGGAAGGTCTACCTTTCAGGAACAAGGATACAAGGACTTGGGAGAGCTCAGGAAATTTTGCTTGCACACAGAAAGTGTTTGAACTCTCACAGAACTGTGGCTCCTTAATCTAAGGCTTATCGGGAATTTACAAAGGGGACATTCCCTTCTGGACATGCCTGTAATTCCCATTATCATCAATGGGGGTTATAAGCAAGTCATAACAAAGAGTAAACCCTTGTGTGTTAGCACTGCCCCTGTTTAACAGTGTCTAAATCAATACCAATGATTTGACAGTTTTACTTTCAATATATTCTGACTCATTTGAAATTCAGTTTGCACTTAACTAATGAAAGAGTACATTTTAATCCTCCCAACAAAAGGATATAGAACAGCCATTGGAGCCCGAGCCAAAAATGACAAAGTCAATGCAAAACTTTCATTTGACTTCAGAGAGAATCTTGAATTGGTCCCTTAATGAATAACACACAGTTCAGCCCACTAAGGAGGAAAAGACTGCACACAGAATGCAATGCTATTCTGATGCTTAACCTGGCAAAACACAGCTGCTACTTTAAAAGGAAATTTTCCATATACTCTGTTCCAGACTTCAGAAAACACAGGTAAAATTATGCAGTACACTCGAGTTTAAAAAACCAACATACCTGTGGGGGAGGGAAAAAAGAACTTAAAAATGTTGCTGCTCCTTCCAGATACCCTGTGCCCAACAGGTTTGTCCCAGTGCAAACCCTACTGCATTTTTAAAAACATATAATAATAAGCATCAGGCTGGAATAGAAAGAAAAAGACCATGGAACAGACAACTATGTGAGGAGATATTTGTACAGAGAATGTGGAATTTTATTCTCAATACATTTTCCAAACTGTCCTGGAAAAGATGAGATACAGAGAAATGTGTCCACACATAAGATTAAAAAGTTAGAAAAGATTTACAATATAAAGACTCTTCTGTTCTCTCAAGAGGAAACCACTGTCTTTTTGGATATCAGTAAATATAGCTGTAACAGGCAGTACAGTGGCTAAAATATTCTTAATAGAATTCTCCCCCAAGGAAACGTGAACATTGGACTCCCAAACAATTTCTTATATGTTTAGTCACGAGTGCAAAGATGATCTTACCATTTCAGTGTGAGATGGGGCAGCGTTCCATTCAACTTCCATAAAACTGTACTCAAATTCTGTACAGATGTATTTGTAACTAGACAACTTGACATTATCTGGAGTACATGTAGTATCTCTGAAGTTTCAGAAGTAATCACACTTTAAAGCGCTTACAATTTCTATTGCAATTTGATGCTTTACACTGACTTTTAAGAGAAAATTATTGTAACTCTCAAGTTCACAGGCTGGAAAAGGAAAGTTAATAGTGTTCTTTAAAAAAAACAGTTATTAATCCATGCCTCCAAAATGCAGCTCTCAATTCAATTCAGTTTAAGTAACTACCTCATCCCTTTAAAATTATTTTATTTTTAACATTTCTTTTCATAGAGAACATTACCTACACGTTAGGAGATCACTGTCTATAAATTATGTATGACAGAAATAGTAGTGTATAATAGCTCTACTTAAATATATATGTATTATTTATGGTGTCACAGGTGAACTACTAAAAGAAATTAAACAGTCTGCCAAGAATGTTATTGCAAAAATAACTTGTCCTAAATGCTAAACATGTGTAGTATGGGTTTCTTTCCCCTGTTATTTGGATATTTTTAATAAAAATGCAATAAAAAAAATCAAAATAAACACTGCATTATTAATGTACTTCTTATTCACCCTAGGGCAGCTCTGACATAAATCTATCATTTAAATTCTTTGCTCTTCTTACATTACATGCAATGGAGCTAGTCCCGATCTCATTTTATTAGCTTTTAAACTGGTGGAACTTCATGAATGCTGTAGAAACTACTCCTGATATACACCAGATGACACAACAGATAAATAAGTCATAGGTTTTCTCTACCAGCTTCTCTGTTGTGTTTCTATTTCTAAATCAGTGCTGAAAGCTGAAGTAGCACTTACACTATTGAATGTTCGAAAATGAACTCCAACCAAGATTTTTTGCCCTATATTTCTGCTGAAAACTGTACCAGCGCTGTAACAAAGCAAGGCACATTCCCTAGCAGTCCTAGTATTTCACAGAAGGAAAGTACATCCTGACTAGTTTATCTCCAATTACACAAATTCTTTATACTTTCAACACTTGTCATTGTTTATGATAAGGACAACAGGATCAATCAATTCAGCATGAGACTAAAATACATGGTTCTTAAATTACATTATAGATCTCTTTCCTGTTCAGAGGATTAATATTAATATATCAGTATCACTTTGTAGTTTGGAGCACTAATAGTGTTGAGCTATCAGGAAAGAAAACATGACAACAAACTGGATGCTTTGTTCAGCTACTGCTACCATGCTGAAACTAAAAGATAAAACTTAGGAACATGTCCCCCAACCTTCATATAAGTATTTATCTATGCTTATTAGAGATACTTGCTCACTATTTAAAAGTGTACAATGCTACATTCATCCAAATAGTATAAATCTAAAAATTCAGTCAAATTACTTGGAATTAGAACTCTCATGTATCAGCTCTTTGTAAGAAAGCTTTTAGCTTTCCACATAAAAAGCAACAACAACAAAAAAATAGTTTGTCTGGGTTTTTTTAATAAATAAGCTACCTTGCTTGTTGCTAATGCCTTTACATATTAAAGGCCTCAATGTCTGTTACAGTTATCTGCAGGTACCTCTCCAAGTTTTTGGCATACCTCTGCAAGCAAGCAAAGCAATCAAAATCAACCCATGCAGAACTTGATGTGCACATCTGGAGGTTTCCAGATCTGCCATCTTCAGTGTTCAGCCAATCACTTACCCACTATCTAAATTTAAAAATGTGCTATTGGTTCAAGGTGCCTTATTCTGGATGCCAACTGCACAGCAAGATATCTGGTAGTTTTCCAGCTCGATTTTCAGAGTCTGATCTTGATAATTGAGAACAGCATTTTCTGAAGCACATTTATAATTATACTGTTAGAAGACATCATAACAAATAATTTCAAAGACTAATGCATTAGTCAGTAAAAGTTGGTTACATAGGTAAGATCATTAAGGTTTTCTGCAGTGTCCTCTGGAAAGTGTAGGAAAGACAACATTCATGGCATTGAAATTAGGGTTTTGCTGTAGACTTTTTTTGACTATTGCACCCAACTCACCATTTTCCAGTATTTTTATATCATTCTACTGAAACCATGTTATGCACAGCCTAGGAAGCCAATGAATGCAGAATATCCATCTAACACCCACTATAACAAAAATTTCAAAGCCTAATAAAATGAGAACCCATTTTTCTTATTCTGGAATAATGTCCATTTGTTTTTCAAGTGAAAATTTCTCTTCTGAAATTTCATATAGTGGTACAAAAAAACCAGCACATTTCAACCTTCAAACAGCGTGAGGCATGTGGACTAGGAAAGGAATTTTGTTTGCACCCTTGCTGAAAATGTTTCATGGGATTAAATTATTTTAAAGATTGGTCTAAATCTGTATGACATTTCTCTGAATAACACCAGCTCAGCAATCTTGACGATAGAACATGGTTTGAAATTTTTTGTGGAAAAATCTAATCCAGTACCCTCCATCTTGGTGAAAACTGGTTATGCTTCAGAGTTTTTCCATTTCTAGTACGGGTTTTTCACATAACTTAATGAGACAACAGGACCAAATCACATTGATACCATCAAATCAATTAGTTACATTCTCTTTAAGAGATTTATTTTTCTAAACCAGAAGTTTCTGCATATGTGTAAGCTTACAGTTAAACGAAACAGCAGTGTGTGCTACATATACAAGAACTTTGCTTGGATCTGTCTTCTATAGGTTGTCTGAAAGCTGTATTGTCTTGGTTTCAGCTGAGATGGTTGATTTTCTTCCTAGTAGCTGGTGCAGTGCTGTGTTTTGGATTTAGTGTAACAGTAATTTTGATTACACAGGGACGTTTTCATGATTGCTGAGCAGTACTTACACAAAGTGAAGGATTTTTCAGCTTCTCACACCACCACACCCTTGAGTAGTCTAGGGGAACAAGAATCTGTGAGAGGGCACAGCCAGAACAGCTGACCACAGCTGACCAAAGGCATATTCCATACCATATGGTGTCATGATCTGTATAGAAACTGTGGGGAAAATTGGCTGGGCACTGGCATGTGCATGGGGAGAAATTGCATTGTGCATCACTTGTTTTGCATATTCTAATTCAACAACAACAATAATAATAATAACAACTATTATTATTATTATTATTATTATTATTATTATTATTATTATTATTTCTTCCTTTTCTGTCCTATTAAACTGCCTTTACCTCAACCACAAATTTTACTTTCTTTTCCCTCCAATTCTCTTCCCCATCCTACTAGGTGGTACAGAGTGAGTGGCTACATGGTATTTAGCTGCCTGCTTTACTAAACCACAATACATGCTTAGTCAGCCCAACCACTCAGTTGCCATCTTTAGGTCTGTGAACCCAATGTCCATTCCTCCTTTACCCACACATTCCCTCTAGCCAGGAAAAAGAGAACACTATGATCTTCCTTTCCATATTCTGCCACACTCCAATCTTCATCCAGCTTTTGATTTGGTGGTGTCCTTCTACCAACACGTTCTTTTTTTTTTTTTCTTTCAGTGTGACAAAAATCTGTTTGGAAGATGGGCAAACCAATGACTGCTATGCTGGAAAGCCTTGATAGAGTGCTACTGAGGGTTCTGAGGTACTCAAAACCCCGAAGTACTTAAGGATATAGCTGTGCTATAGAAGTAGGAGAGACCTCCATCTGTGACCTATTTTCCTTCTTTCTCTAGCTTTATTTATTTATTGAACCAGTAAGGTTCTGTTTGCCAACACCCAGAACATTTTCTGAAACCTGGAGCAGATCTGATTCAGAAATACCCTTATAATGTAAACACAGAGGTGTATAGTTGACCTTAGCATAAATTAAGCCAAATACTGAGCTGAAGAAAGACATACCCAACAATCACCATACTGTTAGCTTCACAATAAAAAAGAAAGTTGCATGAGTTAACAAACATCTTTGTTTCCATTTTTCTTACAGTTGAATCTATAGCTTACATATGATCATTTTTCTACATTTACTTCCCTGTGCACATGTGATTTCCAAGCCTGTAAACATACCAGCAAATTCATTTATTTAACCTGATGTGAATATTAAAAAAGTCGTATTTGGAAATTTGCAACACCTTTTACAAGGAAGGACTCAGTAAAATGTAGAGCGTTAAGCATTACTTGGTATTGCATGCTGTGTTTGCATCTTATTTCCTTGTCTTCAGGATTCTCTCTTTCTGTCTTCCAAACAATTATTCTTAAAAGCAGCAGGACCCCCCTTAACACAGAAGTATTAATGTGCTTCCACAGAATCTCTGTAAGAAAGAGAAATTACCTCTTCTCTTTATTTGCCATTCTAATATTGTAGCAAAGTTTCAGATGGTACAAATTTTCCCCCAAACTGAACTGAATAAATTCCATATGAATCTGCCAAGCCAGGCTAGGAACTGGCTACGATTACTATGAACAATCTAAGGGCTTTTTCTTGGCACGGATACCATGTTTCAAGAAGAGTAAATATTTTAGAACTCCAGCTATTTCCAGTGTCAGTAATTGTCACAAATGTTTAGTTGGTGAATCTTACTTATTTCCTTAAATCCTTAAAAAGTTGAACTCATGTGACAGTTCCAGCCTTATGATCCTTTCCTCTGACATCCTTTCTCCTTGGAAAACTCTAGACAAAACCTCATAGTTTTGGTTTAGTTTTTTTTTTGGCACACCTGCATCAGGATAAGGAGTTGAAAAATCTAGTAAAGACTCAAAAGCTGGAAAATTCAACAAATCTCAATACTTATTGTGCAAAAAACTCAGGATGTTAACAAGCAATCTTACTATTTCTTCTCCAAATGGGTGAAGCCTAATGACAGCAATTATTTACTTTACCTGAACAGTTCTCTCTAACATATAAAACGTAGACTGATAGGAAACAACAGTATATTGGTTGTGGTAGTTGTCTTTCACTATATCCAAGGAACACATACTAACTACTATTCTCCATTCAATTTGGTAAGAAGAAGAGGAGGAAGAAGAATTCTATTTAAAAAAAACCCAGAAATTGGAATACCCTGACTGGAATTACTGTGAGAAACTCTCTTTGTTGAAATAAAGCTGTGAATTGTTTGCTGTTCTATAGACCATGTGGTCTTTCAGTTAGCAGCAAAAAGTGGCCTTTGTGAAAGATTATTTGAATTAATGAAAATGCAGTTTGGCAATTATGACATAATCCCTCATTGCATAGAGGGCAGGCATTAAAACATTAAAATCTTGAATCAGTGTTTCTTGAGCTAAAGATGCTTGGTCTACAAGAAAGAAAAAAAAAAAATGAAAGCAAAAGCACACAACAGGAATATTGGTTACTGCATCTATGGCTATAAAAAAAAGGAAGACTCATTTTATTGTACATATAAAAAAATGGGAAAGAACACAAAATAGGAATGAATATATTGGAAACTTACATGCAAAAATCAACCCAACAAAAGGTTTTATCTAGTGGAAATGCCTTGCTTTGCTTAAATTCTGATACATGTGCAGGTACCTCAAAGGAAAAATCCCTAAGAAGTTAAACACAGAATTCCCAAATTCCATAACACTAGAAAGCTGACAGTTGACAAAATTTATTAATGCTAACATAGATAATATATATGTAAATATATATTTTATAATGTTCCAAACAAAATATTAAAAGTTTTCTCATCTATGACTAAAAATCACAGCAGCAACAGGAAAAACCTGGATGAGTTTAGTCTTTTAAACATTTTTTGAAAATTTATTAGACAATTGGTGGTACTTTATTCTAACTGCAAAAGCTCCTTTAGAACTAATCAGGAATTATAATGTGAATGAAAAGTTTAAGAATTAAGCTATTAAATGCCCTCTGAACAGTCTTTTATCAGTTTGATAGGCATACAGTATATACTGAAGTAGTTAATAGAGAGTTGAGAGAGCTTTACAAAAAAAAAAAAAAAAAAAGAGAAAGTATTTTTCTGCCTAATAAAGCACTGCTGCAGAAGCCCTTTTTTCTCTTCTGAATGTGGACCAGCAAGAAAAGGAAGATTTCCTCCCCTGTTTTCAATATTTTATTAATTAAAAAACCCCAATCTTTCTTTGCTTTCATTAAGTGTGGAAAAGCTTCATTAATATAGAAACCACTGTAAGTTTCTGGCTTCAACAGCAGTTCTCCCATGACAGCAATAGTGACATACCAAGAATCAGTATTATGCATCCTAATGGTGGTTTTCAAGCAAGCCTCATAGTTCAGACGGGGGCAGTAAAAGCTTATGCTATCCCTTTAAGGCTTTCTTGATGTCTTTTGGCATTCTTTTATAATTACAGCTTATACTGTAAGCACTGTAGTGAAGACATCACACTACAATTGAGTCCTGTGAAATGATTTGAGATCAGTGTAAATGCCACTTTTTAAACAACTAAAATGGAGAACATTTACTTTCCTTTAAGAATACAAACATTGCTAGAGCAAATATGCAATTAACTATTAAAATAAAATTCTGGTCTGGGAGATTTGGACAATTTTCACACAGTTGCATAGCAATAACTCTGTCCCTCTCCACTTCCAAATTCCCTCCAAAATCTCCAAGCCAACAGCAGATTACACTCACATATTTTTTGCAGTTGTAAAAGCTATGTGTAATGGAGGAAACATACTAAGTCTAAGTTTTTAATGCTGAAGATACAAGGTTTGAAAGAGACAACTATCTAAAATCTTGGTGCTGTATGCATGAATGTAATGCTTCAACAGGTATGAAACACAGCAAATAAGGATTTCCCAGTAAGATGGAAAGGACTGAGCAGATGTGCTTTGTACAAAATGATTTTCATATTTCAATGTGACAAAATAGATGAGCCACATAAAGCTTAATTTCAGTTGCAAATTGCAAGCTGGAATAAGTTCCAGAATAGTAAACAATTAGCTGCTTTATTTTGTTTTTAATAAGACTAAATTACCAGATAATATCTACTGGCATCAACTTGGCTAATAAAAATCTGTTTAATAGGATTTGCCATTTTTTCAGTTGCTATCATGATCAGCTTTGCATTTTGATTATCTTTAAACTTTGCCTCAATTTTCTCATAGAAAAGCTCTCAGTAGTAATTGCTTTAACATTTATTCTAGGTCAAGTGGTTAAGTATGAATAATGATGTGTCAAAAATGTACAGTAGTGCTGTCAATAGAGCAATTACCATTTAGCTTGAGATTATTATGGCACAAGAGCACATTAACTGGGCACTGTAAACAGAACAACAAAGAAAGAAGGGGCAAAGGGACCAAACTGTTTTCAGAACCTGACAGTGTTATACAGTGTATGTTACTGACAGATATTAATTGTTACATAAGAGCAATTAAGTCCGCAATCAGCTTCACTTGGATTAGAATGTTTCCAATTACAACAAGTATTTAGAAGCATTTTTCTAGAATAGTGACATGGGGTTTTTTTGTTTGTTTGTGGTTTTTTTTTTTTTTTGACTTTTTTTTTTTTTTTTTTTTTTTTTTTGTTTT
>JBAFWW010006785.1:4687-27170 GCA_036873685.1 Agapornis canus
GGTGTAGGACCTTGCACTTGTCATGGTTAAACTTCATGAGGTTGGCATCAGCCCATCTCATAAGCATGTCAAGGTCCCCCTGGATGGCATTCCTTCCCTCCAGTATGTCCTTTAATGGCTATCTAATTTCTTTTAACCTGGAGTGGTGTTTCTTGCCTATATTACATCTAGGGAAAGCTTCAGCATCCAGGCAAATATCATGGAACAACAGGACCTACATCCAAAAGTTATTAGCACAGTGATATCAGAAGCAAAAGAAAGCCTTTGAATGATATGCTAGATCAATTCATTGAATAATTTAAAGAAAAATGTAGAGTGGATAGTGCTTAGGTATTTTATGTCTCTGTTGAGTAAAAGAATCAGGATTGCGATAGACACTTGATAATGGCATGCCAATTTTAACAAGTTTGGTGTTTTTCCTGTTAAGGCTTTTTATGTGCTTTGTTGATAAGCATGCATAATGTTTCACTAAGGTGTTTTCTAGCATAAAATTTATTCTTACAATGATTGCTGAATGCAAACTACATCTAGTATCAGAGATAGACACTTCCCATAGTGTTTATGTTTGTGTGTTCACTTTACACTCTTCCATTTAAGGAAGCATGAGGTTCATCCAAGGGGTTGCCAAGGATTTTACAGAGTCTTTGGAGAAAAGAAGCAGATGGTCTCAGAAAGATGAGCACTTCAAACATTGCAGTAGATTTGCAAAACAGACCTACAGATGCCTGGGGATATGCTTCAGAATTTTAAAAGGTTATTAACTGAACTACCACAAGCTGGGAAAATAACTCAAAAGTAGATGCAATCACTAATTGCTCACTTGAACTTTGCCTATGAAGTTATTTCAGCAGGAAGAATATTTTTATGCTGACTGACTCTAAACAAAAGTTTAAAAAGGACATACTTCTGTAAGATTAACAAGGCAATTAGAGCTGGTGCTGCTTGAAATTCTCTATGAATGCTGTACATTTGAATACATTAGGTAACAGCAACTGCACAGATACATCATACATGGAACATTTTTGTCTGAGAATTGATAATGACAAACACAACTGTTCATTTTTATTGGTTCACACACAGTTAGGAGAAACCATAAATACCAAAGCAGCTTTCAAATACTACACAGAAGCTGAACTTCTCCCATTGGACAGAAAGAGTCCTCATGTATATAAAATCTACACAAGTAGCATGAAAACTATAACCTACCACAGATGATAAAAGACTGCATCTTAACAGGTGTAGTAAAGCCATCTCTGGTCTGTATCTCCAAATTAAAACAGAAAAATAAATCAAACCGAAACAAAGTCATTGCTAAGTTCTGACAGATAAACAAACTAAACCTTTAGTCTGTAAGAGAACTGAGGTATTTGCAATGGAAAAGTAACCAGTTAGAACAGGCTGAAATGTCAGTTATGCCAGTTGAGAATGCATATAAGTGTCAAAAAATATTAACTGCAGTGTAAAAGTTAATCAAATGGATTTCAGATCTATTCTGCTGAAATATTTAAAGAGGGGGAAAAAAAAAAGATGAAAAGTGAATCACTTTACATTTTCTACCACTGCAAGAACTGTAAAACTAAAAGAAATCTGTTACTATGAGGCAACATCAGCACATATGAGGCATTACATATCCCTCAAAGCAGATACATAGGAAGATACAGAATAAACATTTTGTAGGCTGCCAGCAGTGTTAAAATACAAAGCAGACAAGTGTCTCATTGCTTAAGCAAAACTGTGCGTTGATTGCAAAGAGGAGTATACCCATGCATACTTTGCAGCCAACACACAGCTGCTGAGAAACACCAGCAATAGAAGATTTTCTGAAAAATGGATTTGTTGCCAAGCTGTTCAGAGCCATCCCATGGCTGGTAACAGGAAAAGTTAGCTTCATGGGGTGAAAAGAAAGCCACAGTTCTTTCTCCAGCATGGAGTTTTTGTTCTGTGCAGCTACTAAAGCAAGATTTGCTCAAGATGACTATTAAGTGTACAAAAATAAAAATGCCTACACTTTAGCAGCAATGCCACCATGCCATTCAGACTAGAAGTGAACTGCTCACCTTTTGTTAATCTGCTGTTTAAAAGTTCCATGAATTCTTCCAGTAAGAGGCTATCAAGCAATGTGTGATGATTGTGATTATCCAAATATGAATTGAAAAACATTTTCCAAAGTAAGTTTATAAATACATGTAAATAGCAGAAAATATAGAAAATTAGGAATTTTGTTATAAAACATTTAAAAATAGAGGACTTTGAAAATTATTCTAACTGAAAATTCACCTGGTTGCCATAGCCATTATGTTACGGTTCCAAGGTATCAGAGCATTTTTGATACATTAGGGAATTTATTTCCTTTTACCACGCAAAAATACATGCAGAGAAAAGCTCCAGGATCACACTGTTCTGGTTTATATTTCAAAAAATACTCTAAAATCTGCAAGTTAAGGGTACTAATTTAAGCACATGGAGCTTTCCCCACTGTGAGCACTAAAATGTGTGCCATTCCAACTGATTTCCTTTTCAGTCTGAGATGAAACATTTGTAGGTACTGTACCTAAAGCATTTTCCTGGCTGTATTTATTCCCCTGCCCAGGACTCCCAGACTTTCCTAAGGAATGTTTTTAAAAAATCCAGTATTTCTTCTATTTACCCATCATGATGCCTATTTGTCTTCATGTGGAATTGCAGATGTGTGTTCATCTTGCCACATTATGATGACAATTTTTACTATGTAGCCCAATCTTCTAATCATCCCTGAAAGCCCTTTCCCTGCCCCCATTTTACACACTAAACTGACTGATCTGTATTTCAAGCAGAAAAATTAGAATTATGCTCCCCATTAAAGTCACCCTGATTGTTTCTGTTTGCAATGAGGTACCTATATAAACAGCTGAGCTCTATTTTGTGCTGAGGTTTTACAAAATAATACTTTACAAATTATTAAGCTTTAGTATTTTTGATCTCCATCCAGTTAGTTACCTTGCTTACCACCTGAACCAGTATAAGTATTAAGTTATGTGTGCACGTATGTCATACAACACATTTATGCATTCCAAAAAGCAAAAATATCTCACTTCTGTGCTTCCCTTTCTGTGGCAGTCTTGTTCCTTCTGTCAGTGTGGTCCAAGGATCTTTATAACACCTTTAACAGGAAGATATACCAAAAGAAATGTTCCAGTACTTCCACTTTTGATAAGATGGCCAAGACTAGGCTGTTGCTGGCACAGATGTAATCCCTGACTGAGCATTACAGTACACTAAGCAATTTTTCCTCCAGGATCAGATGAGTCAAACCCTGCTTGGCCTGACAGAAGCTCAACATTGGCAGCTTCATAAAGAACTAGCTAACATACTCTTCAGCACAATTTATATTCCAAACGGGAATGTAAATACAGCAGCAAACCCCAACAGGCATTTTGTCCTTTATGAAATCATCTTATTTGTGATGATGAGATTATGCATAAAGATTAGGTGTCATATTTTGCAGACTCTTGCTCACCCAAATAGCTTTTAGATGCATGTTTTCATTGCTCAGGGATGACATGGGATGACTGGGGTTCACCAAACCAGAGTATTATTATATTAAATGCTGAAAGCAATGCATATTTATTATATTTATGTAAGCAAATGATAATTTACATTTTTAGAGCAAAAGACCTACATAGTATGCCATGGCTCTGCCTCTGTTTGTCTTCAACTTCACTTATTTAAAAAGAAAATAGAGAAAAACAACTGAAATCCTAGATGTTGTTCTGATACTGACAGGTTATGCTGCAAAAGGGAAAACATTTCTTTTCTGGAGTTTGGAGCCATTGGGGGTCCTCAATTCTACGCTTCCAAATAGCCCTGTCAAGTGCTGGGCTGGGCTGGGGCCTGTGTAGTCAGCCATTAACATTATTTGCCTTCCACACCATCAGATCAAAATAAAAAGAGAAACAAAACTTCCTACATCAAAATTTAGGTAAACATTCACACTTTTGGGTTTTCTAATCATACTCCTAGCCTATTTCTTTACATCCTTTAAAACACATACTTAATACTGTGGTGTAAGCCTTGAGTACACTTGAGAATCTGTACTAATACACCAAAGATATATACTAAAATGAGTCAGTTACTGTGTAAGAGACGGATGATTTGTATTCAGAGCCGTATACTTCATATGAACTAAATTCTGCTCACTAGATTTTGTTTTAAAACATTCTTCAAAGCAAAACTATTTTTCTACAGTCAACTCCATTTAACTAAATGGATGCAAAGATTGGAAACCTGTGTCACTGAATCTATTCAAGGCTCACTCTGCTTCCTTTGAAACAATATATTTTCAAAAATGTGACATAATACACATGACAAAAATTAGCAATGCAAAGATTTATGCACTATTTATTCTCAGAGTGAAGATTTGTTGCCAGTATTTTTCTCAGCTAACCAACTGCGAATTTACTTCCCATCTGTATATTTTCTTTTTCACTGAAATGCCAAGTAACAGGTAACAAATATATCCACCTGACTATAGTCCCTCACCACACCACTGCCAGTCTCATTACACTATATAACTACATGTATCTGAAGGTCAGAACTTGCACAAAAATTCACTGAAATACAATTTTGCTGAAAATGTTGACACTTTCCATCCCTCCGTTTTCCAGTCATCAGAAAGACTGCAACGGCTTTATTTACTGTTTTATTAAAAAGTCATTACCAGCCATACTATGCAACGATATTTTGCTTCACATTTAAATGTGACATACTAGCACCTATATAAACAAGCTTTTATTATGAATCTACCGTAATAGAATATAGCTCTGTGCAGTATATTTTGATATAAACTTTGGAAAATATAGGAAAACTAATATCAGAAATACCTCTGCACCTGCATTATCTCAGGAACTCAGGCAACGAGGGGCAACAAGGGAAGCTTACGGTTGTCTTGCTCCCTAAGGAGACCTGGATCAGAGGTGGCAGTTGATCTGGGTCAAATTGCAATTTTTTCTAGGAATAAGCTGTCCATCTTAAGACTACGGTAGGTATAGTCCATCTTCTATGCAGGTTTAGTTGAGAGGACTTCCAAGGAATGAGTCACCAAATACAGACCCCGTGCTAAGCTGGGATTAAGCTGGCTAAGATGTTCCTAAGCATCTTGGAACTCCTGGGAGCAGCTGGTGTAGGATGCAGCACACCAGGCTACAGGTACATCTGACCTGACCTTCTAATACCTTCTCACATCCTTAACAAATGGAGAGCCAGAGCTGGAACACCACCCCAAACAGCCTCTTGTGCCTGCACAGTGCTGCAGACAGCTGCACAGCTCGAAAGAGCCGCATCCCTCTACATGGGGACTGTGTTGGGGCAGCTGGTATTTCACACCACACCATAGTCTAACCACATGCTGCTCCCATACCTCCAAATGCTCAGCAGAATTAGTAGTGCTCATCATGGGTTGGTATCACTCTGCACATCAGTTAATAAACCTTCCTGACACTCCTGCTCTTCCACCTTGCTAATCTCAGGTTACTGCGCTGCTGCTGGGTTAAATCTATGCTAATAGGTCCATCTGGAATGGATAGCTTGTGCCCATCTGGAACAATGAGAATATACTTACAATTAGCCCCATCAGCACAGCAGAGGTATTTCAGAATATATGAATCCATCAGCGAGGCTGATTAGCCATACTCTGCACCATAAGAAGATGGCTGTATTGCTTCTAGAGCCCTGGCAGCTGCAATGATGTAGTCAGTGTGCTGTATCTCAGGCATAAAAAATCTGAAATCCATCTAATTAAAGAATGACCTTGTAAATTCTGCTGTTCCTTATTCTTTCAGCCTTCAAGGAAAATATTTTACCACAATATTCCATGCTGTTCCCAACTTGCTATCACCTAACATACACTAAACCACTGCTGATGGTGTAAAATATAGTGAATGTGTCTGATAACTCTTTAATAAACATTATGAGACAAAAGAAAACCTCAAAGTATTACTGGTTTCACAGTAACATTTAAATACAATGCAAGTGTCAATGTCATGCTTCCATTAGATCTTTCCAAACTCCTAATAGCTTGCACAGAAAGAGGGTAAGAGACATAGCAAAGCAGTAACAGTATGCTGCATTCAGCACAAGCCACACTTCAGCTTATAGAGAGATAACAAGAAGACCAAAGTTTGGCATTGTGTCTTGTGGACTCCTTAGGTAATTTCAGTTTCCTCACTTTTTTTCTTATGGTGGTCCTTGCACTAGGTCTCTCAGACTCTCTGAATTTCTTCTTCCTCAAAACACCCTTCACAATGGCAATAGCTCTGAGCTGCTTGCTCAGGATTACTGTCCAAAATAAAGCAGACACTTGAAAGCAATTCCATTTGAGAGGTATGTTGTTCTGAGACAAAAACTCTAAATGATTAAATAGATTTTTGCAAATACATGTTTAATTTCTGGTATTTCAGTTACTTTACAAGACAACTTACAGGTGTTTTGTTTGTTGTGCTCTTGAAGTAAAAGAAGTCCAAGTGGGAGATGCTGCAACTTCAAATTAACATGGATGATGGACAACAGACTGTAGTAACAATTTAGTGCTAATGTCAGAAGCAAGCTACCAACAGATAAATAATGATGCTCATGTAACAGCCAGGCAGCTGAAATATGCCCTGCTCAATGCACTACAAAGACAGATTTTCTGAACTGTCCCATTCAATTATTCTTCCCTTGTTTCTTGTTTCCCAGCAGATAATTGGATTTTAAGAGAAGGCATCTCCGATTTCCAGGGCTTCATTTCTCTTCTCTTTTCCTTCCAATTTCATATAGACACTTCTCCCTAAGTCCTATACAGAATCAGACAAAGTCTTCCTAAACCTCCAATACCCTTAAAAAGAGTGAGGTACTTTTCCTGCTAGGTGCTGAGAGATGCTTCTGGTGTGCTGACGGCATCACTGTTATCGGTGCTAAACAATGCGCAGGAACACAGGACTCCCCATAATCAGTCTCTCAATAAGAATAAAATAGGATTTAGCTGAGGGAAAGGAATTTAAATATTACTGAGACACACTCTTTCTATCCCAATATTAAGACTATTATTCAGAATGCCTTCCTGTTAACAGCTTTCCTTCTGTAACAAAAGAAGGTATTATCACACACTGTAGAACAGTATATACATTTTATTAAAAACTGCTAGAGAAATTTCTCTCCTCAAGACTCATAAAGTGCATATTGCTTGGCAGTTTTCAGTGACTTTTTATTGTTTGTTCAGTTTTTCTCTCCTTAGTAGAAAATAAGTGCTTGTAACAAATTAAAGAAAGACCTGAGTTGACTATGATACCTCTTGGGTGGACAGGAGGTACTCATTTAACTACCTCCTGAAAGACTGAACTACCAATGATTCCTCATTTGAAGACAAAGTCTTGCTTTCAGCCCAGAAAAGCAATACTCATAAAACATTCTGGGCAATTCTCTCTCAGCATGTGCTTCCCCATCAACTGAACAAACTGAGAACACTCTAGTTATTTATGTGTGCTTTCACCTCCCACACCAAGCCCGGTCGTGATTTCGATGTTTTGCTGATTCTTGGAGTGACGTGCCTACAAATCCCCAGGAATACATGCTGGGAATGGAGTCATAAACTGAAGAGCACGAACCCAGTACTAGCAGCAAAACAGCACCAATGTGATGTAAGACAGCACATCAGCAAGTTCTGTGATACGTCGTTATAGCATTTTAAGTCCATTCAAGTCACTTTTGAAAAGCAAAGTCTACAGTTGCAGACTGTACAGATATGTAATAACCCAGGCAGCCTCACTAGAGCATACATAGCTGTAGGGCCACTGAGAACGATGTCAGAAAAAGCACTGGAAAAGCAGATGATATTCTACACACAAGGTTTATTACCTTGAGAAATGAGTAGCACCTTCCATGAACAGCCCATGGAAGGATCAGAATGGTTTTCACTTCATTCTCCCCTGAAGAGCCTACCAGATCTTTCTTTTTCAGAAACAGGCAGCTTCAGACTGCTGAAATAATTCCCAGGAGCTGCTCTGGACTGCTCAAGTGTGATGCAAGAAACCTTCAGTTTATCTCTGCAGCTTGCTTGCCATTTCGCAACATGCTTTGACACACTGTCCAGACACAGACACTGTTCAGCTCTTCATAGATCCTCAAAGTAGTGCCCTCCTTTAAAAGTAGTAAAGCAGTGCATAAGTATGTGCTACATAAAATCTCAAATATGGTCAGTAATTGCAGCATTACAGCCACAACAGTGACTTACTAATAAACCTGAATGAGATAGGCCAGAAGAAAACAGCATGGTATGTCACCTGATCTGGGTTTGTTTTTTCTTTCAAATTAAAATACCCTTACACATTTTGACAGGTTCAAAGCCAACCCAGGACACAGCCATCTGGCTGCAGGATGGCAATGAATGTGGTTCCTGTTACTGTCTGAAGAAAATGCCACCTTCAAGCTGAGAGTAAACACATGTATGCCAAGGCACTCCAGGAGAATTCAGATATTTTCAAATCATCCTTATTCCTCAAACATCACTCTTTTCAGCTTTGGGAAGTGTCTTTCAAGAGAGTTATTCTCATCATCTTTGCACTTTATTTTCTATGAATTGGTTAGCCCCCTTTCTTAGTAGTATTTTACTGACTAAATAGAAAAAAATACCTTGTTTTCCACAAGTGACTAAGATCACATTATCCCTTAAAGGGCAATTTATATGAAGGTTATGGCAGCACTCTTACTATTGCCTAAAGGTATCTCTAATTCTGGCTATGCCCTTTGCTAGCATTATGCAATTGCCATAAGATAGGCTGAAAGAATTAAAAATAAAAATACACTGTGCTCATGTAGTCAAGACTGATACTTAATGATCTATCAAGTTTTTGTGACTCAAAGCTGTGTAGAACTATTATCGCTAACTAGCATTACTTGATAATTTAAGGGACACATCTTAGTTAATTATTATAGCACATGTATTAAGTATCAGAAACATACATTTGTTCCTTTTAAAATCCATGGTGGTTGTATTAAAATTATAATCTGACCAGCTGCTATTCAGAGAAGTAGAAAGATTAATAATGGGACAGGTCTACGTCCAAAATGGAGATGATGCACACCAATATCAAGCTGTTAGCTTAGATTGGCAGAAATGACATGAAAAAAAGAATCTCCATAGCAGGAAATGATGCACAAGCTTCTGCAACAGCAAGCAGAAACTTAGGTAAAAGTGGTCTGCTGTCCCCACTGAAAAGGAGCATAATTGGAAATTTTAATATACATGATGCCAAAAATAAATATCATTCTTTCAAACTACCAAAATTCCTTCAAAGAGCTCCTGGTGCTTTGACTCTTTTTCTGTGACATTAAGATAAAAGCAGGAAGATAAAAGCCAACAAATTAGGTATCTACTTACACACTTTAGGTTACACTATTTGTTTAGACTTTAAGACATTCTTTAAATATTCCATTGCCTTTTTTTTCATATATTCTATATATGAAATATATAATAATGTATTATTATATATATTATATATATATGAAAGGATATATTTCATATATTATATCCATATATGGATATGTTAGTATATATAGAGGTTTTGGTGTGCTGGACTTCTCTATGCTTTTTCAGGGGGAATTTTCAAGTGCCCCTTCCCAGTCTTTAATCTGCTGAATGATGGGTAAATTGTACAAATAGTTTCATCCATATCAAAATCAGGTTGTTGTCACATGCTAATGCAAATAAGAAGAAATGACATTAATGTATCTCAGAGGTACTCTTTGAGAATGACCTAAATACAAAAAGTCTAATAGTCTACTTACCTAAGCTAAAAAACTTCAGCTTTTGCCAGTGCTTTGAATTGAATTAAAGAATTCTCATTCAAAAGAGAGATTTCCTACAGTCATTGGCACACAACCATCAAAGTTCTTGACCTACCTCATATCTATAGCACAGGAGTGTTATAACATAGATTCCTGGAATAAACAAGGAGGTTGTGCCATTCTCAACATATAGGTGATCGTCTATTTTCACATCAATTCTGTTTTGCCCTGCAAGGCAGCTAATGTGTTGTATTCATGCAGATCTCTTTCACAGTATTTGCCCTACCCCCATCCCCGTGTTTGCTTATGTACCATGTGTGTTCAAGCACTCTATATGGTTCCTAAGACTACCAAATAGCCCATATCACTGACATTCTAACATAGCATGCCTGTGGACTTTTCCTTAAGATCTCACCTTTACCTTAGAACTAATGACACATAAATATTGCTTCAAACTTCATAGATCAAGAAAACCAAAGTACTCTGAGGGCAAATGTGGATATAAAGAAAAAACATTTATGCCTGTAGTCTGTTGAACTCACATAACAAGACTATGCCTCAGGCATTTTATCTGTCATTTTAATGTGTTAAGTGAATGGATTATTGGCTTATTTCAAAGAGCGAGCTGTCTTGTTGTGAGGGGACATCTTGGCTTTTATGTGAACTGGCTTTCTGCCTGAATAGCCAGACTTTGATTCAAATGCAAATTCAGGGCAGCTTTCAACACAATCAGTGTGTAAAAGCCATCAATAAAAGGGACAAAAAATTACTAAAAATAATAAATGACAAATATGTGAGATGTCTGTTATCTTCTTCCTGACCCACTTACATAGAACACAAACAGCAGGTGTCTGGTAAATTGATCTTCAGGAGTGCTTGCAAAGCATAACCTTCTCACACTTAGTCATTTGCATCACTTCATTGCATGTTCAGCCCACTGAATAGTTCCAGCTCTCTGTGCATTTCACCTTACTTTTTATTTATGAAAAGGAGTGTATCATTGACCCAACCCTGCTCTGTGATTCTCATTATTCAAGTTCTGTTTGACAGGAGAGGGATGCAGGAAAACAAACAACTAGGCAAGAATTCTCTTTCATCTTCTGCAGCAGAAATATAGGCAAAAGTTAGAACTGGTTGCAGAGACGATTTTTCAGGCAAGCTCATAATAGAAAACCTTGAAAAGGTATTTTTGATGTGAAGAATGGTCCAGGTGGGAGCTGAAATCCTTGGCCTTGTATGGAGTGTCCCAAAATTACCAGGGACACAAAGCATCCACACACAGTCCCTATCCCTTAAGGATGTGAAAGTTATAATCTGCAGGATAGACTTTACATAAAGAGGGACTGCACTGTCCAGTATGTAGCCTTCCTGTCTCAGTGAAGGGATTAAAACTCTATCATTTTACAATCCCTAGGTAAATCTGCACAGGCAGAGTAAAATCTCAACTTCTTGATGACACAATTAGATGCAGGCCCGGTTGTAGAACATAAATCTTTTCCCTGGCAGAGGGAAGACAGGCACAGAGCCAGCACAAAAGCTCATGACAGTGGGGACAGAGTGGCGTACAGAAGCATTCAGGAAAAGCCCTTCTCCATTTACAGCGTTAGTATGAACAGAATCTGACCAGCGCTTTCCCAGTTACTTATCAAGTGAGATGAGCAGAGATTATCTAAATATCTTCTTGCTGTGTACCCTCCACTACCAAATTTCTCCAGAAGAAACTGATTAAGCACATGCACTCCATAACAAATACCAAATTATGCACAAAATGCTGTTCATTTGGTTCACAGTATCAAAGATGAACTTTTTCTGCAATGCTGATCAAACAAGGGACTTTCAAATGCTCTACTCTGCACAAAGTTCAGGAAGGTTTTTCTTATGCTTAAATGGAATTTCTTGTATTTCAGTTTAGGCCTATTGCTTCTTGTCCTGTCTCTGGATACTCCAAAAAATGAGTTAGACTCCATCCTTTTTACATCCACCCAGATATTTGTCTACATTGATAAAACACTCCTTGCAAAGCTCCTGTTCTTCAGACTAAACAAACCCAGTTGTCTCAGCCTCTCCTTGATGAGAGACGAGCCAAGCCTTCAGTCATCCTCACAGGCCTTCCCTGGACTTGTTTCAGAGTGTTTATGTTTATCCTGGACCGGGGAACCCAGAATTAGACCCAGTAATCCAGATGTGCCTCAGCAATGCTGAGTAGAGGGATAAGAATCATCTCTTCTGACCTGCTGAAAATACTCTTCCTAATGTAGTCCAGGGGACCACAAGGGCATAATACTGGCTCATGGTCAATTTGGTGTTCCATCAAGACCTCCAGGAACTTTCCTGCCAAACCTCTTTACAGCCAGCCAGCAACTGGTGCATACTGTACATAATACAGGTATATAAACCAACACAGGAAAACTACATACAATCCATCCTTTTTGAAGTATGTTAATGAATTGTGCAAGAGCAAAAAAAAAAAAAACAGTCACAGAGATAATCCAAGGGTTATAGCAAATGTTAACCTAAAAACGTTAGTCAGAAAAAAAGATGCAAGTCACCACACCAATGAACAGAGCTCTCTCAGGAAGGAAATATTAGGCACAAAAGGGGTCTCTACACCAGCTGGCAGCATCATAATAAAATGCAGTGTCTAGAAGCCAAAAAAGCAAAACCAGAAATTAGACACAGAATTAATGTCACTGAAGACAGAAAAAAAGATTCATCTGTTGACAAAGATTCATCTCATCTATTTATGAAGACACAGACACTTTATGACCTTGAAGATAAAAGGTATAAATACTTTGTCATATCTGCTTGCTTAATTTCATTTCATGCCCTGATTCCTGATCCATATATTATGTGCTTGGACCCTATTTTTGGATTGGGTGAACCAGAGCTGTAACTGTTCCAAGGAGTATGCAAAAGATGCTCAGTCTGATTGAACACCCTTTTCTTTATGGAGTAGTTCATCAGTATCTGAGCGTCTTGCACCCTCAAACACTGCTTATAATCACACAGGCCATGCCCTATCCCATTTAAGTCCCAAGCTCTTCTGTACCAGTTCTGAGGCCATGAAGAACCAAAAGATAAAAGGACTCTGTTGACATGTGAACAAACAGGCTCTTGTAATGCTAGGTATCATACCAACAACACACAGCATGAGCACATCCTGCATGGCATTACTAGAAAATAAATGATACTATGGATGTATAAAGCCTACCTACCATAATGGAGAACAACAAAGGAAAGCGAGGAAAAGAGTAAGCCCTGCACTCTACGTAGAGAGCATGTTTTGGCCATTAACACTGCAACCTCCATACCCCACTCCACAAACTCTGCAAGGAAGTCAAAGGATACCATCATTAACATGATGAGGGAGGCTAGTAATCTTCTTGAAGATAGTCCTTTTAGGAGTCAAAGGGAAGCAAACATTGCTCTCCCCAGGGAGAATCCTGGCTTATTCTAACTTCATCTAACCTCATAAAGACAAGGAATAAACCTTGCAGTTAGCAACAGAGGAAATTAACAACTACTTGGGACTTGATTTGTGCAAGAATTTATTTGTATAAAAATTGTATAAAATGGTATAATTTACCATTTATATGTTGATGGCTCTCATAAAAACGTAGGGGAACAGACACGATGTTCCAACAGTGGCAGCAACAGTATCTTTCTCCTTAACTGTTTCCTACATTATACTCAGGGATTTTCAGACAGGATGAGCTTCAGCTGCCTCTGCCACTGAAGTCACACACATGAGCTGGCAAAGTTGCTGTGCCTCAAGCAAGTAAGGCCATGCCTTAAAGTAAATAGTTCCCATAGCTGATATATTCATAAAAAGTTAAATAAGGCATATGTTCACAACTCTATTTTTGCTTTGCTGCAGGTTGTATTTCCTAACCTTTGAGTAATTATGAAATAGAAAAAGAAAGCTTTTCAAGGTGCACCCAAGAGGAATGCATTGCAGACTCATAGAATTCTCAATGAAACCTCCAATTACAAAGCAATGCATAAAAAATACATGTAGATGTATACTGCCAAAGGCATTACAAATCTAAATGTGAAGATTAAGATCAAGGTTTATTTCCCTGGAAGAACATTTATTCAAGCAATCAAAAAAATTTTGCATGTATCTCATCAACTATCTATAGCAAAAACAAAGCACCCAAATGAAACTTCCTAACCAAATTATCATCTTGGCTCTTGAACAGAGAAATAAGAATTATCACTTAAAAGGAATGATAAGTTTATGGGTGGAAAATTATGTTCAGAAAGCTGTGTGAAGCAGCATTATTTTTTAAGCAGTCATCTTTCTTGATCTGAACCAAATGAATATATTAAGCTATCTTTCTTTCAATACACTGATCAAGCTTCCCTCTGAACAAAGCAAGGAAAAAATGTCTAAAAGTCAATATTTCTCTGGCAGTATATCCCAAAGGCACATCCTCCAACATCACTGCCTGTCTCTGAACTGTGGAAAAGTAGGAATGATCTGTGGTAAATGAACAGCATGATGCCTATATGTCTAGTATAACTGAAACTTATTTTTCCCATAAAAGGGTGACATTTCCACAGTACTGAATATTACATTCCAAAGTTCATTTCTTAATGTTAAAACAGAAGTTTTGTTCATACACCTGAAATGATGGGTGACAGCTCAGGATGGTGGGAGGTAGCATCAGTTCTTCCATATTCAGTCAACTAATGGCTGGGCAACAAGAACATGCAGCTGACAAAGTACATATGTGAAACCTCATAGTTTGCTTCTGACAATACAATTCAAATAATATTAAACAAGATGTGTTGGTTTGTTGCTTTTTTTTAAAAAAATGCCTATGTAATTCTCAAGAAAAAAATTTCCCCCAACTTTTAAGGAACCTTCCTTTTATGCTTGAAAATCTTTTTCTGGATCTTTCCACAGTAGTTTTGCCCCTTCCTGTCAGATAAGAGTTTTGCTTATGTGATTAATTTTATTCATCTGCTACTTGCATTAACACACTTCTCCAAAATGCCGCTTTTATGGAGTACTTACATCTTTGAGCATACCTTCCTTCCCTGAACTCTTTGTAAAACTAATGTTCCAGAATGACATACCTACTGATATATATGATTCAGTTACAGATGCACACAAAGACATCAGACTGAACTAAAACATCTATCAGGATAGGATAACATCAGAACTGGCTCCATGCTGCTTACTGATACTCAGCAAACCTTTCCTTAGTAACTCTGCTAGAAGCCAAACAAGGAGCAGAAAACCATGGGTTCCATACTGCACGAGTTAAAAACACAAACTTTGTCAGCAGCACTGTACTTCCCAATCATGGTCATTCTGCAAACTGCTTTCAAATTAAAGCAATGATGTTGCACTATCCCTGGAGACATTCAAAGGCCAGAATAGATGTGGTTCTGGGCTACCTGATCTAGTTGTAGATGTCCCTGATCATTGCAGGGGTGTTGGACTAGATGATCTTTGAAGGTTCCTTCCAACCAAAACTATTCTATGATTCTGTGTGTACTCATTATTCAGATTCTGATGAGCAAAATAAGCCTTCCCTCTTAAGACTCCATTCTGCCTTCACCATCGAAAAGGGTTAAAAATAAAATAAGAAAACTTCCTTATTGGAAAGAAATATCCAAATAGTTTACACACTGCCTTATAAAAGAGTTTGGGGAATTTTAAGTAAGGAGATCATTAGGTACTATTTAGTTCCAAGATTTTGAATGGTTTTAGAGAGATATTGAAAACTTGTTTTCATCTCCACCTTCAAAGCACATGAGAATTTAGACTTAAAAAAAAAGAAACAAACCAAAAAAAAAAACCCAAAAGCCCCCCTCCACCCCCAAATAACAATTAAAAAAAAAAACCAAAAAAACAAAGATAAGCTTACTGGAAAAACATCCACTAATGGAAATGTCTCAGTCCCTGCAAAAGGTCATTTTCATGGGTGAAAAATGAATATATCTGTTTCTTCATTTCTGTCTTCAAAGGCTATTTGGAAAGACTTTTATGTATGTCTGATTAACAGAGGTGGAATATAATACTCGAGGCACTAATAGGGATTTCTAGCTTGCTATTTCTTTCGAGGCTTTTTTAAACCAAAGCAGAAATTCAAGTTCCCTGTTTCACTTCCAGTATTTTGGACAGAGACTGAAAAATTTCCAGACCAACAAATCAAAAATTAATTAAGTATTATTGCAACATACTCTTACTAGTCTGGGACATTTACTTTCCAGAAATTTCTTAGGTACAAACAGGAAAACATAACTAGTTTCTTGTGCATATAGGACTTTAGAAATGGGAAGGACTGGGAGCTGGCTCAGTACAATGCATAATACAAGAAATGCCCAAAGGCTAGAAGTCTTTGAGCTGCCCCACCACACTTCTGCTAAGCTCTCCCATAGCTCCTGCATCTCTCAGGATGACCAGACATAACTGTAGGAGATAAGGACCAGGAAGAGGAGGAAGAAAAACTGAAGCAGGCAACTTTCCTATCAACCTGTCCAACTGATTCTTTTTCCAGGTACGTCAGCAAATAAGTTTCAGGATAGCAGATTGTAAGTCTAAGTCAAGTCCTTCCACTGACTGTGTTGCATTTCCCTTCAGGACACATATGGACATAGCAATTATCATGCTCCAACTGTATTATCTTGTGGAACGTAAAACTCACTAAAGGTTTTTCCTATCTTCTAGAATTAGACTTGTTTGGACTAGCAGCCAAGATGTCCCTGCTCACTGCAGGGGTATTGAACAAGATAACCTTTGAAGGTCCCTTCTAACCCAAACAGTTCTATGATTCTATAAGGCTATGATATTCACATGGCTTAAATGACGATCCAGTCTGGAAAAACCCGTGTCTATACAGTAATACCTGTAGTGTTAGTTCTTGATGGTAGCTAAATTCTGTATTACAGCGATAATATACCTCAATAGTGCTGAATGCGGAGCACAAAATTACTTCTGTAAATGAAGAGCTATAGACAGTACTTATGCCTTGGGCCCACCAGCACAAGGCTTTACTAAACAGGAGGGCCCACTAAAATGTTATGGGCTTGAACATTAGCCCTATGATGCAAGGTTGGAGGAATTTGGCTTGTTACTCCTGAAGAGAAGGCTTCAAGAAGGGTAGGCTTAAGAGCATCCTTCCAAATAAACTCAACAAGAACACAGAGACAGGCTTTTCACAATGGTGCGTGATGGAAGAATAAGACAAGAGACATAAATTGAAACAAGAGCATCTCAGACTTAATACAAGTAGAGGAGTAGCCTTTTCACTTCAAAGACAATCGAGCAGTGAAACAGGCTGCCAAGGGAAGCTGTGTGGTCTCCATACTTGTTTTTCATTAACAGACTGAATAAATCCCTGAATAATCTAGTCTAATCTCAAATCTGACTGAGAAGGAGGTTGGACAAAAGACCTCCTGATATCCCTTTCAATCTTAATTACTCCATTATCCTATAATGGTAGGTTCATATGTCAAGATTTATAGTATTTTCCAACAAACAAACAAACAAACTGCTACTTAGGCTGCGGTACCTATAGGGAATGAAATTGTATGTAACAGAGTAGAACTAAAAACCAAATTATAACCTTCTAGAAAAATTAGAATTTAGAATTTCATTTAGATGCTAATTCTACCAACTACCATGCTTATTTTCAAGAGGAAGGCTGTTCCCTTAGCTTATTAGTAACGTATTTGCATGAAAATGTGATCTAAGCTTCTTTAGCACTCATCTGCTCTTTCAGCTTATGCCTCATTTGAAGCCACAGTTGGTTTCTGCAAATGACTGTTATGCTACAGTAAAGATGTTGAGTTCAAGTCAGGAGGAGTTGCAGAAGGAGATAGAATACTTAGGAAAAAATGTCTTGTTTCCATGAACATCTGTTAATCCATAAAAACTTGAAAAGAAAGAGTAAAGGAGAATACAATTCAGAATAAAAATATCCTGCACAGTCAAATAAGAACTTTTTCCATGAGCCAGAAGTAGCTGGACCAACCGACTTTCAACCAAGGAGGGAGGGAACAGTCTTCAAAAAGAACTGAAGAATACACTTACATCAAAAAATATTTATTCCAGAAATACAGGCATAAACCAAACTATTGGAGAAATACTGATCTTGCTTGGTGGAAAAAGCCTTTTATCGAGGCCTGTAGTAACAGGACAAGGATCAATCACTTTAAACTGAAAGAGAGCAGATTTTGGTTGGATATAAAGAAGAGGGTTTTCTTTTTACTGTGAGAGTGGTGAGAGGTTGCTCCCAGCAGATGTGGATGCCACATCATTGAAAGTGTTCAAAGTCAGGTTGGACGGGGTTTTGAGCAACCTGATATAGTGAAAGATGTCTTCACTCTTGGTAGGAAGATCTGTAAAGGCCCCTTCCAACCCAAACAATTCTATTATTTTATGAATAGGTAGGATTAGAATGAATCCTGTCTTCCACAAAGAAATATCTTTGCAAATGTATTTGCATTGTGTCGACTTGACATGAGCTTACCTAAAGCAAATACTTTCTGAAATGATTACTTGAATGAAAGAAAATTCTAACCTCAAAAGAAAAGATATACTTTCTTGGGAGCCATGTCCCAATATTACATTAAACCGTGTGATTCGAATAAATATAACCAAGAGTATAATAGCTTTGATATATAGAATTCAGAGCTACTGAACAATACTGTTCCTCCAGATCTGCAAAGTTTTTGGTGCACTTAGAGTCTTACAGTAAGTTTGGCTACCACTTTTACAAAAGCTTATCCTTTTTTGTACTATTCTGTTTGTAAAGATAAGAAATTCTTAAACATTAGGAAATATTGTGTCTCTTCTGTCCTGCAGATGATATCTGCATTAACAGTCATGTTTCTGAGAATCCTGTCTTCCACATGGTCCTTTCCACTGGCTCAAATTTTTCATAAAAATAAATTCCTCTGGAAATATTTTTTCAGTATTTTCTAATATAAAAAATAAGTTAAAAATTTACATTATTAATAAAAAATATTTTTGAGACATATCACTAAAAAATTATTGTCTTTCTAGTAATAACATATAAATCCTAAAGTTTTTCAAAAGTTTCTGGTATTGTTAATGTTAAAAAGGCAATGGTTTTTTTTTTGCCTGTAAGAATGACACCTTTTATTCATACAGCATATCCTTCTTACTAGATTGCCAAGCAAGCTGACCTAGATTTTGAAACAAACAGGATCTAAAAATAGAGTATTTCCTAAAATAAATGTTGCAGACAGACCTCTGCAGTCAGCAAGACTATAAATCTGATAAGAAGAGCCTTCTGCTGTAAAAACATGGCATTTCTGTTATGTGGCAAACTTCAACTCAATGTATTTAATGTGAGAACAAATAGCCTTTTTATTTCAGTATGGTAAAGTGACTAAAGTTCCAAAATACACCAATAAAGTTGTGACATTTTAATTAAAAATTTATTAGAATATATAGAATGAAATTTTGTCTCTGCTGAAATTCACAGAAAAGTTGCCATCATCATAAAAAGCACAAAGTTTTCACCCAAAAGAATTCATGCCTACAGACAGATTCTGGACTCTGGCCCTAAAAGCCAGAACTAGACTCTGGGACCTGTCTTTTTAGAAGTGGGCTCTTACCTGCTGCATAAGACTTTATCTCCCACATTAAGATAATTCCCTAAGGAATTCAACCAAGTGATTTTATGGCCAGTTATAGCTAAGGACAGAATCAGCAGGATGCAGCCTAGTGTTTGTTTCTAACATGATACACATGACAGCAATGAAGTGGACTGAGCTGAGGCATGCAAGCAATCCAATCTGTATCAGTTGACCACCATCACAATTTCACTGTAATGTCTAATAGCTGAATGATGTCATATTAACCTAGCAGTAATTTAAAATAGGAACTTTCTTCTATCAACTCGTGCCACCATTCAGAAAAAAGAATATCCTGAACTGTGTCAGTGACAACAGGTAATGGTTCCTGGTGAAACACACAAAAATAGAAAAATCCTGTTCACTTTGGCTTCTCCCCAGAAGGTCCTGCTTTGGAATCTCCGTAAAAGTCCCTCAGAGACCTTTCTAGATATAACTGGCCACTTCTTCCAATGCAGGCTGGCCCCCAACATCAGAATGAGTGTGTATTTTTGCTAGTATAAAAGCCCAAGCCTCATGCAATGCAGAGAGGCAGAACCTCATGATACCCAGGTCAACATTGCCTCTGTGGGGATGCCCTCTAATGTTGAGCCTGCCACCTCACACTGTGATGATGTTTCTTGGATCTGGTTTTCTGATCATTGTCACATGGTCTTTGGGGTCAGTATGATAACCAAACATCAGAAATATCCTGCACTGTATCTTTTCTTATCTCTATATTTTCCCTGTATTAATAAACTAGATGTGATTCTTTATTGTGTTGCGTTTCTCTCAACTTGGAATCCTCAAACTCTGGAACACGAACCTGTAGCCTGGGCAAGGTCTAACCCAAAAGCTAAACTGCATTTTAAGAAATTTCAGATTAAAGTGTCATGCCAACTGTCACATAGCCTCCAGAGTGTGATGAAAGAGTTACATAGAAGATATATGCATGCATTACTGCACTCACATTTTCATGCATACATGCAGACACTCTAAAGACAGATGCCTGCAAACAGAGTGATGTGCCATTAAGCAGCTCAGCCTGTGAATAAGAAATAAAGAGTTCAGGTGGGGCCCAAATAAACCCACTCTCATATTTGCCTGTAGATTGTAGGAAGCTTTCCTCACCAGTACAGAAAGGCACAGGAAAACAAAATGTCAAAGCAAGATACAAAACCCCAAACAAACCACAGTTACTAATTATTTCACAGTCAGTTTCCTAATGTGAAACTACAGCCCTACCTCCAGAAGAGCACAGGCATCCAGTTCTTTGCACTTCTTCCTGATTTTCCCAGGTGGAATTACAGACTGTGCTGTGTTTAGACCTGTGAGGAATAGCAATGTTGACAAGAATCTTACCCCATCATTCAACCCAGCTGCCTGGGAACTTTGTAAGCATTACAAATAGGATACTCAAAAACCTACCACCATTTGAAAGGGAAGATGACCCAATAAATTGTATCTGGAGAAGAGTAGTAGCAACTTTAACTGTCTGCCAGAATGTAAAAGTTGAGAAGATGTAAAAGTTGAGCCATGACTTGTGGGTGCTAAGATCCTATTCAGCATTTTTGGGGATGAATTTTTCTTGAATGCTGACCCTGTGCACTAGTTTGTCTTTTCCTTGAGATTTTTCACATATATTTCAAGTATTGACTATACTATTATGAACAGACCAGTAGATGCCAGCTAGAGATAATGAATTGCTGAAGCCAACTCAGGAAATATAGTGGCCCCAGAAGGTTAGGAGAAAGGCAGCAGTGCCACAGGAGAAAAAGAAGATGCAGAAGATGGCCAAAATTCCAAGAAGTAAGGAATATGCTTTTTGGCTACTCTTTGTGTCCTAGACAATACATGACATTTACTAGGAGAGCAAGGGTCTGAGATCTACTCAATCAGTACATGGATGGTAACAGCAGGTAGAAATAAACATCTCACTGGTTTTAAACATAAGCCAGTTCTTAAATTGTGCGTTTCCTGGGAGATAACAATTCCACATTCTCTTAAGGATATAACTGCTTCAACTGGAACAGTTTCAGAAAGCAATATCTTTTCTTTTTACAAGTGCCTTCCTTGAGAATCTATCATTTTAATGAATTCAATTAAGATGAGAAAAGATCTGAGTATTTTCTAGGTTCAGCTTCAAAACAAGTTCTAAGTAGGCCATGTGAATCATGGTGTCTGCCAAAGGGTCAACTTAGTATGATTTAATCAAATGTGTCCAGTGGGGACAGTTTACAGAGGTCACACAAACATTTCCAGACTCAGCACATAAATAGGCTCATTCAAAAATACGCATCCTCTTTACAGCACATTAAAAAAAAAAAGTCAAGACAATAGCATGAATTTTTAAAGAATCAAATACTGCCTGTTAGATGGTGTTACTGACCAATTAGAACCATCTAAATCTGCCTCATACATCTACATCTGCAAGCTGATCCTGACAAATGGCCAGAACCAACAATAAATGAAGAAGCATTGTAATAGATGTTATCAGAGTCAATACAGTCATTTATTTTAAGATATTTTAAATCATGTTTTCTTTTAGTATAATAAAATAACTGTAGGGTTCTCATTAGATATTTAAAAAAACTGAAAGATAAAACAAATGAGGATTTAATATCCACAGAAAGAAAAAAATCACATTTTTGCATACTTTTCCTTCATGGATAGTAAAATTGATGCTTTGCAAACATGCTAATTTAGAACAACCAATTATCTGAATGTGTTTCACAAATTATAACTTAAATTCATTTACAGTATGATATACCAGCTGCAGTCCTCATTTAGTTTCTATAGGGAAAATTCCCTAAGCACCATCAATATGCAGTATGCTTTAGAGTCACATGCAAGTTTTTCTTACCATAATTAATTTTACATCACAGTTACACTCAACATATTTTTGCACTTGCTAATTCATCACCTACTATCAAATTAACTATTTACCTGAAACAAGAAAAGCTGCTGATCCCGGCATTACAAGTGACTACAAAAAAATTTAAACTCATCCTGCTGATGGCAATAGCTGTAACACTGCCTCATTACCTCCTTTAGTTAAAAAAAAAAAAAAAAAGAAAAAAAAAAA
>JBAFWW010006785.1:38943-74495 GCA_036873685.1 Agapornis canus
AAAAAAAAAACCCAAAAAAAAAAAAAAAAAACACACCAACAAAGCACCTGAAAGTGAAAACTGAAGGCATAGGTAAATTGTTGCTTGTATTTGCCATGATTGTCAGTAATGTTAAGCACTGGGTCTGTATTTTGTAAGTTACTAGTTTTGTAGCAGGCAGTGGGAGCTGAGGGCTGTGGCAGTACTGTATTGAAGTGCTTTGGTTCTGCAGGGAAATTTCTGGAAAACAGGAAAGGTGGCCAGCAGCTGTGTGATCAGACATACTCTGATGCTGTCTTCCTCTTCCATCTTGATCTCCATCTATCATTATCACATGTTGTTCCTATGTAAATGTGTGACAACAAAATGAAGACATTTCAGAGAAGCTTGGCCCACTGTTCTCTGAAGAGCCATAGCCACATGGCATGCAGCTGGACTATATAGCTGCTGTGGCAGTGTAGGAGGGAGGACAACATATTAATAGATTTAGGAACTTACATCCAGTTGTGTATGTTCCCATAGTATTTCCTTCTGCATGTTGATAGCTTTCTACTTTGTGTTTCTTAATTCCATCACCCCTACAGACAGAGAAGCTGTCTTCTCTTCCTGCAAGTGAAATCACTAACACAACAGGTTGCAACTATCTGTAGATGATAGTTTGAGAAGTATTTCATACACTGTGTTCCAGTCATCTGTGTGCTAAAACTATTTGAATGAAGGGCAGTTTAAACCTTCATGGAACCAAACCTCTGTCCACTTAGTTGACTTAACTAAACTGAAACTACAATCTGCCTTTAATGAGGAACTAGTTGTAATGAAATGTTATACTTATAGGGTTTGTCTTTTCCTTATTGCATATTTCTTCAAAAAGAATAAAGACCCATAATAAACTTTAATCAGAGGATTACTGGGAATTTTCAGAGGTTAACAATTGCATTGCAGTGCAAGGAAACAAACAGGTTGTAACTAGAAAATCAGCAATGGTACCCCTCCGAGCCCAATTGCATTTTGCAGAGTGAGGGGACATGATGAACACATCCTTCCCTAGGGATAAAGGTGAAATAATCCTGCACTCATCTTCTTGGGCAATGTTTCCACTTACTGTTACATCACAGTCCACAGGCTATTGAGAAAAGCATAAATCATGAAATCTTACCAGAGCCTCTCTTGTCCACTTTACTGCAATCAAACAGTACATCCAGATCATTTGTGTGGTACTTTTGGAGAGATACCGGCAGTAAGGTTCCAAGGGAAGAGAACTATTTACTTTTACATGGTAGCTTTTTGTTATGGTTCTTGCTGTTGTTATTCCTTACAAATTTGTTAATGGGAGAAACAAAGAAATTGGAGACTCAGAGTTTGACAAATTGTTGCAAGAAACAAATAGGTGCATGTTGCCTAGACTGCCACTGCTGGTGGCTTGTGTTCCCATTGTTTTTTAATACTGTCATCAGTAATACTATGAATAAGCATGCTTATGTCTGCCTAATAACCTTTGTACAGCAGCCTGTGCCAGGTCCGGTAACAGATGATGGGATCTCACTGTAACTAGTCAGGAAATCAGTATATTCTTACTTCCATCTCTTGGCAGGAACATTCAAGATGCTATACTTGCTCTGTGTCTGCTCCTTATTTCTTCCTGTGCCTACCAGAATCACTGTTTCTTTCCTAATCATGACTCTGATTTTAAGGCAGCTTTGGTGACTACTAAATGTCTCTGTCATGTCATAGTATTACATGCTATAGTATGAAATCTGAAGTGATAGTATGTCAGTGAAGTAACCAAAGGATGATTCTAAAGATTGAATTTGGAGATTAAAATAGCAGGAAAATTGGAACTTACACAAAAAGGACAGGCTTGCTATATTCTTAGAATTCATCTCAAGCAGGTGCTTATAAGAATCAATGACTGATCTGCTAGCTAGAGAAACTTCCTCAGTCATCTGAGCATGAGACATTATGCAAGCTTTTCAATAGTATATTGAGATATTTTCATCTCTGCAAGCATGCCACGTTTGGAGGCACACAAGTTTGATTCTTCAGCATTAATGCTGAATTTCCTGTATGCTCAGAACCAAATTCTTTGGCTTAAATCCTTAAATTGCACTTTTTCTTTTCTTTCCCTCCCCCCTCCTACCTTATACTATTCACTCTACCACTTTAATCTGCTCTGAAACACATAAGTTGTATCAAATACCACACATTCATTTCACTAACCTGTGCAACTACAGCCAACATTTTCCCAAATAAACATTTAGCTTTCCAGCTAGACACAGGTATGCAGATTTGTAATCTTATATGAAAATTATTTAGCTGTGACTTTTTCTGTTCTTCTCTATGGAGCAAATATCTATAACTTTTGCCCAAAAAAAGATCCCTTTTCAACAGTAAAATATATGGTCCCCTTAAACATATTTTTTTAATGTGTTGTTTTGCATCTCATTATGATAAAAGTTATTAATAAACTAATAAAATTAGCAAAATTGTCACCTGTTACTTTAGTTTTCCTTTACTTCCCAGCCCCACACACCTCCATTCATCTTTGTAAACTTCTTTTGCTTCCAAGAGCTTTGATAAATGCTATGTTGATTGGAAGTGGTGTGATAATGCTTAGGCTAATTTAAGTGACATGCTAAACTAAAATTTCATGTCCTTCCATACCTGTACTTTTTGTGCATCAGCAACATGCTGTCAATATTGTAACCAGTAATTCTCACAGTACCTTCCTCTTGCTTATGATAAGCTGCATTTCCCAGCATTATGTGTGTTCAGGAAATTTGAGGACCCCATTGTTTTCGTTCAACAGAAAATTATGTGATAAAATCTGTTCACCCTGACTTCAGCCAAGCATCTGAACTAAAAGCTCCCTTATAAGGAAGGGCAGAGAAACATCTCTTGAGTTTTTCTTTACTGAGGGTAGGTACTACTTTGTTTTAAAAGTTTACAGTTTGGTCTTTAAATACAGAGTTTGGTGCTAAAGTAGGTCAATGTCTAGCTTATACAAACCCAGTAGAAATGTTTAGGCTATCCTCTTCCAGGAACAGTGACTTTTGCTGTATCATTCCCAAATTTGAACATAACCCAGCTACTTGATACTTCAGTTTAAACCACAACAGAAATAGTTTAGGCAAAGAGAATACAATTATGGCTCTACTGTTTGATTAGGACATGAGGGTTAACAGCTTGACAAATAAAGTGGCTACAGAAATGCAGACCCCTAATCTTGTATCTTATCTGAATGCATTCACTTCAACAGAAAAATATCTTTATAATATGTAGGAAAAATCCTTCTGTTTAGAACTTGATGGGGAAAGTCAATGTACCACATTATCTGTGCCAGTTTCTAGAAAAAGCTGCTTTTCTGAGTATCACTTAACCTCACCTGAACACATGGGATCTGATGCTTATTTCAATAAGGCAGTTAGCTTCCTGCAATATTATAGGCCTAGTGATTGCTGTTATGTTACAAAGGACAACATTAAAGCATGGTCTATAAACTAAAATTTCAGTTCATGAAAGAATTAAAAAAAATTTAACTTATGAATCTACATAAACTTATTTCTCAGAAGCAGGTAACATATCCCAAGGAGTTTAATTAGAGGTTTATAAACTGACCATATGTAATCTGGATTGATTCCAAGATTGCTATCATTATTCTGAACTGAACAGTGAGAACTCAGTTTTACTGACAATTATGATAATGCATGTTATTCATAGATAGTTCTCTTGTATAAATTTCTGATCTGATGGACCAGTGGAGAGGCATAGTGGCGTGGATAACCTTAGTTGCCCCTTATGTGACTAATACTACAGAAATAATATTAATAGCCGATTACATTAACTATGCAATATGCTGCTGATGGGAATCTGTCCTTGACTGACTTTGAGTCCTGGTTAATTCAACCTCTCCCTTTTTTAGATTAGTCTAGTGAGCTCTGTACTTCAAGTAAAAATACTATCATAATTATTCACTGGGGATGAGTAGAAAGGTTCAGTATGCAACCAGCAAGCACTCCAGCAGGACCAAGATTTGAGTTGTCTGCCCAGCTGATCTGTATATGGAGTTTGTTCCATCATACTCACTGTTTTCTCATTTGAAGCATTCCATGCATCACAAGCTCTACTCAGAGCTTAAAAGGGTTACTTTCTGAATTTCCTTTAGAAGCTATTTGCAAGTACTCCTTCCTTTGTCCTTCCTACCACAGATGACCTTGTAGTCTAAATTTTCAGTCTAGGTTGACCATTCTCATGGATAGCTGTCATTGGATTGCTCTGCTTCCTTGACTGTGTAATGGAAATTACTAAAAACACAAATACAAAAGAATCCATCTTACTCAACTTCAGTTTTAAATAAGTTGACAAATCTAGTCTACATTCATCATCTCTTCTCCCTCTACTTGATAGTCAATGGAGAGGAAAAAAAAAATCATCAGGTATTTTATTTTCAGGTGGGATTGATCATTAGCTGGAAAAAAAAAAAAAAGGGGGGGGGGGAGTGATTTGCACAAGAGTCCTTTATCAACCATACTGCTACATCCGGATTAACAGTGGAGATAAAAAATAAGTGTGAAGATTTTTGCTTGATTGGTTTCTGAAACTGTTACCCAATCTTGAAGAATAACTTCAGAGAAGCAAAACTGGTCACCATGTTTCTATTTAAAAGTTATGGGAGGCTGAAGAAATGTGACTACATTCCTTAAAAATAGCAAAAACCCAAGGGCCATTGTTGCTCCGTATCTACAGCTTAAATGGATATAAAATCCTTAAATACTTGACATTTACATGCAGGAAAAGTTTTCTTTAGTTCATTTATCCAAACCTAAATGTGAAAAATGCATAAGTGGGACAGTCTGGTTTGGATATGACGCCCATGCAGTTAAAAGGATACACTATTAAATTCTTTCAAAGTTATTAAAGAACTATTATGAGTATAAAAGTTAACTAGAACTGTACTCAATGAACCAAAGTGTTCTATGAGGGAAGAAGGTGTTCAAGGCCAGGTTGGACAGAGCCTTGGGTGACATGGTTTAGTGTGAGGTGTCCGTGCCCATGGCAGGGGGGTTGGAACTAGACGATCTTAAGGTCCTTTCCAACCTTAACTATGCTACAATTTCTGATCCAGAGGGACTAAGTTCCCTGCCAAGAACTCAGTACAGCTGACTCACTATTACTTTGTCCCTTGCATTTTAACAGTATTTGTGCTGATGCCCCTGAACTTCATAGGAAAGAACACATCTCCTTATCCAAGTACTATTTTGATTTAGCAGAGGGACTCTCAAGAACATCCCCACAGACTGGGTACTTCTTCCATGTAATGGGAAATAATAACTGTTTTCAGCAAGATGCTGCAACCATTAAGTGAACTAGATTCCCACCTAACTCTGTGAGCCGGTGTGTGTATATATACATATATATGCATGTAAAATAAGAGTGAATTTAACTGAAGAGTCAAGACTAACAGTGCTGCTGAGAATCAAAGATATGCAAATACTCTCCTAAAATATGAATTAAAAACATTAATTTTTAAGTGCAAGAACTCAGGGCAGGAAGGTATCAAGAACAGTCCTAAAAGCAGTATTTGATGCCATTCAAAGGAGGGAAAGCAAAGGCAGAGTTGCAGAAGTGGGTACTTGTTCAGAACCTGAAGTCAAGAAGATACCTGTTGCTGCTTTGTCGAAGTAATGGACTGCTACTAGCAGAGGATGAAGAGGAGAGGAAAGGAAGGACCACGGGAGGCTTAAGAGACAAATATTTGCTTCATCCTGGAAGAATTTCATGCTTCCCATGCCAATGTAAGCTGGAGACAAAGAATCTAAAGTATTCTAACACATTCCTAATTATTTTTGCAGAGGTCAGACTGTCACCAGACCTCTCAACAACATCCCTTTTCTGGTGATATGACAAGTACAATGTTGCTTCACTCTTCAGATTGCTACATAAAATACTCAACCACACTGACAAAAATTCCCTTCCACTCCCATGCCTACTTCCATCTCCCAGCTAGGCGGTAATGTTTTCAATCAGTGTTTTGGTACTCTGACTTCTTCAATAGCTTCCTCATTTTTGACTAGGAGTGCTAGTGTGACAGGATAGTAATAACCCCAGTCTGGCAAACATTTGGTTGACTAAAAACACAGTCTGCTATTAGAGAATGTTGAGGAAACCCATTTAATATGCAATTACATCAGTACTATCTATGAAAGGTAAGAACAAAGCTCATTAATACAAATGATCTAAATACAAATCATCTAAAGTTCTAACACGCTACCATGGGCAGGGTCACCTTCCACTAGACTAGGTTGATCCACCCTGGCAACCATGGCCTTGAACATTTCCAGGCATATGCTCTCCTGTGACATTGAGCCTAACCTACACACCACTACAACTTTAAATGAGCAACTAAATATACACCATACCCATGAATGTCATTGATTCCTACAAGTCCATAATCATATAGTAACCATGAGGAAAAATGCAGTGTGCTTTGAACTAAAAATATCTATCTTTTACCTTCTTCTACCTCACAATATTTACCCCTTAGCATAGAAGTGTGCAGAGAATTCAAGATATTGTTTGTTCATCTCCAAAGCTTTCTTGCCACTAGTATAAAGATAAATAAATCAATCACACCTGCTTTTGTCATTCAACTCTTAAATACTGAAGTCACTGAGATTAGAAATGAAATGCAGCTGGGTTCTGGTCTCCCAAAATCAACCGGCCGACTTCACTGGCTTTTAGCTCAAGCGCATGTTGATCAAGAAATTGAACACAGCAGGTATCTTTCCATTTTGTTTCACAGAAAGGCAGCAATATTTAAAGATTAGGACGCAGACTGGCTAAAAATAATTAAGACGTTTCTCAGGGGAAAAGATAGCAATTGTTTGGAAAATTCAATGAAGCTGAAAATGGCTCACTGATACACTATTACATTTTATAATCTAGTAAAGGAGTCTTTCTGAAGGTCTTGGTTTTTCTTATCTGTGTCAGAAAACACCCAGGTTCCCGAGGAAGTCATGACTAAAGCATTTTAATATGTGCATGTAATTGTTTTCCACTTCACTATTCATTTGCTCTCTTCTGATTTCTCACACCTTTCCTCTTACAACAGCAGCTGCTCCCCACCCCACTGACTGGGTTTCTTGCATCTCACCTTTTAAATCAATACACCCTGCAGCTTGAAAGGTGGGCAGAGATGCACATTATTCATTGGGCTGAACATACGCAACAACTAGTAGTTCCCACAGTGTGTAAAAATATAAAATGACTGTCATTACTAAATAATTTTATTTTACTTCAGGTTTATTCTTTTCCTTCTCCTTTTTGCTGTTAGTCCAGCAAGATAATTTCATTTTACTGTTTTTATTAGGAGCAAAGATTTCTCTCAAAAGTTGTAATATGTGGGGTTTAGAGTCCAATATTCACATATTTCAATACATGTTTTTACATATGTGGTTTTCAACACATGTATCACTAAATAGCACAGTTATTTTTCCTGATTATTTAGTTCTACTGTTTGAAAGCCAGTATAATCCAAAGCCTGCTAATGGAAGGAAAGAGCATTGAAGAAATTTTGCAGGAACTATGGTCTTCTTACATGAACATTGTTGAAAACTGTGGACTCTATTTTCCCTGCATGTTAAGTTCCAATAGCTGTTCCTGGAAAAATCCTTGAAACCCTGCTTTTAAATACTGCATTACAGATTCCAAATTTAAAATCTAGAGATTTTAAATACTGCATAAGATATTTGAAAAAGCTTTGTTTTGCCAATGACAAACATTTTCATTTTTCCTCCCTCCACTATGATGTAATATAGGTGTAACTCATTGTTTATGCTTCTTTTTCAATCAAGACAGAGTGTTCTTCTGAAAAGAGTTATTCTGATTGGTATTTGAGTAGGATGAGAGGAACAGTGAAGAGTTGTGTAACTCATAGCAAGAGTACTGCTCCACGATTGAAGACCAAGTTTATTCAACTACAAAAAAAAAAGATAACAAAATTTTTTTCTGTTGTGCAACCACTGGTGCAAACCAATTTCATACAGAAACCTTGAGCTTGAAACTCATCAAATTTTGGTTCTCTCTCAAGTTTTGACCTGTTTTCCTGCTGCTGTGTTGTGGTGGTGTTTTTTTAATCCAAAGCCTGTAAAGCTAAGTGTCATTTCTATGTGGTGCCATATCCTCCTAGATACTCTCTTAGTGTTTCAGCCTCCAGCACTCCTAAGGATATATGATTTACTCTGTTGAAAAAATATAGCATATGTAAGCAGTTACTTATTAGTAGAGAATTCTGTTATTTAGCAGTTGGAGAATCACTGTTTACCAAGGAAAAACACTGTTTACCAAGGAGATGGCAGCTCAACAAAGCTGAAGTTGTCGACTCCATTAAGGGAGACAGAGTTTTTAAATAGACTTCACAGTGCGGTAAATAATTTGTGGACATTTGATCCAGCTTTTATATAAAATACTGTACAATATATACTTTTACTCTTGTGATATAGACTACTGTACAGAACTTAATCAGCTTTTTATGCTGCTAATCTACAAGGTAAATCAATATGAAACAGATACAGCAATTTTGTTTCAAACCCCAACCTGTTATCCTCAATCAACAACAAATATGTCTGAACTGTCATTTGGTTTACATAAACATAAGTACTTATGAATAGAAAGCTCTTGCACATTTACTTCAATTATAATAAACTTCTGAATATATTTCTAAAGCCAAATCAAGGTCCCACTTTCTTTGCAACTGATATTTTTCCATTACATACTTTATTACCTTAGTTTTGCTTGTTTGTTTCTTTGTATTTCAATTCTTTTCCTACATAGCTCAAATAAGATGGATGCCCCTGGCAGCAAGCATCTGTAGCTTAGGAAAGCAATAGAATACGCGAGTTCTAAATTAATTTGTACCAGTATTTCTGAGTACAGTTGTTCCAAGTTACATCCTTAATCCTAGCAGGCATTCTGAGGCATGCACACACCTCATTTAATCTAGTGAGTCTTGCTCTCTTCAGAAAAAAACCCTGCTATACACTGCAGGATCACTTCATAACGGGCAGCAATGAGGTTATTTTAAAACATTCTAAATTTATCTAAGCAGTAAAAGATTTCAAAACAGATAATATACCATTGTGGAATGGCACAGAGCTGAGTGTGAGTTGGCAGGGACAATACCAAAAGTCAATCACTGTGACAAGGGTAACATGGTACAGCAGCATTCTGAATCAGTATGTGATTCATCCTGTATGGTCTCTTGGTGTAATTCAGTAATGATTGACTAAATTCCTAATACAAGATTAAATTAAAAGATAACTAAACAAGGAAACAGTTTCAAAAATGAGAATTATACTTTGAGAAGAAATGTACTGTGATATTACATGTCCTCCTATCTGATCTCACAATACGTTATTTCCCTGATCTTAAAGCCTTAAGTTAAATAAGAAAAATCTTCCTATTACAACAATGAAGAAAAATTACTCAAGCAACATTAAAGAGAAATCCCCTCTCCACTTAATTCACTTAATTTTCACCTCTATGACAAAGCTGAAAGCCATTATAACCTTCATTGTCCTTATGCATAGATGAAGCAATAACAAAGTTTTGACTGACAAAAAAAATCTTTTTTAAATTCAGATCTGTGGTTCAGACCTATCTCCTATTATATGCTCACAAGTAATTACCATAATATGAAGAGGAAATCAGCAAGTATCCTGAAGTGACAGGATTTCCTTCTTTAATCTTCAGGAGTACTGAGGCAAGAACAATTCTATCCTGCAGTGTCTCCAGTTATAACAATCTCACAGCTAAATCTTCTAAACTTGCCACAGTCAGCACTAATCTCACATTTTTCTGTTGATAATTGTCTGTGATTTTTATCTAGTAGACATTTTAACACTTCCAGTGAAATGAAAAGAGTCAGAAATTAATTAAAAGGCAATAAAACCAAATTAAAGACTACCAATTCATAAATTTGCTGATTTATCACTAGCTTGAATTAAGCTTTTAATTTCATTTGCAATATTATTTGATACACTTACTTCACTTTCAACACAGAACAGTGCATTATCATGAATTTTCATAAAAAATTATTGAACAGAAACACTATAATACATCAACAGCCTTATTAACTCACTCCAGACACCCTTAGAAAGTGAAAAACTATGGTGAGCAAATCACATGCCCCACACTGCTACTATTTAAATGCTTCTTGCTGCCTGAAAATACAATAACAATAGCTGGTTGAAAGCTTGCAAGCATCACTTGTCACACCAGACAGTCATTCTACTAACATGGAAAGTAATTCAGCCTTTCAGGAGTAGGAAACAAAGTCTTCCAAGATGTAAAGTATCTTTCTTAAAAAGTTTTAAATAACAGGACAATAAGTACAGTTGAGGCATATACGTATATAAATATCCTTAATAGCAAGGCCTTAATTTTTACCTCAGGTTCTGTTTGGCAAATGCTGAAAGATGATTTGCAGAAGTTCACTACTGAAATAATTAACAATATTTTTTTCTTATACTTTATTTCCTGACATCCCATTTTATTTTAAGGACAAAAAAGAAATGACAGTTTAACCAAAACATTATCTCAAAAAGGTATGTGTAATTAATAGAGCCCTTGGTTATTTAAGAATTGGCTTGTAAGCCAACATACAATGTTGCATACAAGCTAAACAGTGATGCCTTACCTTATTTAGGCCTGAATTTCACTTCTGCCCTGTCTTGACTGAAGCATAGCACTTGTAGCTTTGAGGATACCTGCAATGACCATTTAATAGATTCTGTTAGCAAACAGATAATTGACATGGTCCTAGAATTTTTAAATACTTTGCTGAATTAAGAATTGATTATTGCATTTTGCAAAGTTCAAAGTTACATACATAAAATATAGCATAAAATTCTGCTTTTAGCACAAGTGCTCTACTGAAAAACCCTTCTTACTCTCAGATGTGACGACAGGCAATAATTTTCTAGAAGTAGTAGGAGTAGGCACTGAGTAGCTCTCTCTGGTCATGAGCTGGGATGAACTGGGGCAGCAACATTGGGTTGCTACAAGCCCACTTCATCACTTCTTTATTTGGCATCACAGCTGATTTTTCCCACCTCAAGGACTCTCTGCAGAACAGGCTTTGATGGGGAGAAGTGGGAAGCCTTGAAGATCCCCAACACTCTAGGGAGCAAATAGCACTTTTTGGGAAATAGAGAGGGCAGCAAGTGTCTCTCACCTTATTTCTGTCCCTTTCCCTTCCAAAGGCTACCTCTCATTGTAATTTCTGTCCCTCATTTGAAGAAACAGGACATCCACTGCCACATTAAAGATCCAGCTCCTAAAAAGAGCTTATCCCTCTTTCCCTACTATCTTTCATGCCTCCTTACACTTGCCATTTCTCTTATGCCTGTGTATTCCTAATTGTATCAATTCGAGAACAGATTAGGGGTTGGGGCATCTACAGTTCCCATCGTATACCTTCTCTGCTCTTCTTGCCCTATTCAGTTAGATTTAAGGTGAAGTCATAACTTTCTTGTTCAAATATCTACAGATTAGCAGTACACTGGCAGACACTGTGCAGCTTTAATTCCATAAGCACCTTCCTCTAGCTAGTATACTAACAAAAATACCTTTGTGTATCTATCTGGAGCTTGTCTTCAACATATTTTTAACAGCAGAGTTAATCAGACAAATACTGTGTGTCACAGAGAGTATGTGCCAACAGACAAATGGAAAAATGGCTCCCCATTCAATAGACATAGTAATAATTTTTGCTTCCATAGGAGACAAAATACCAAAATATTTACATGCCACCTATATTTCAAAGCACCTGGGACAGAAAAATTTCTAGAAGTTGTGCAAGTCTTTCTTTGAGATGCCATAGCTTAGTCTTCAGAGGGAATATCAGACCAAATACCTCTTCTGCAGCTACACTTGTATGAAGACAGACTAGAGCATTAATTATTCCCTCCACCATTACCTGGTTTTTTTATCTGCCTTTCTCCCATTCTCTTGTAACTAGTGTTTGGGGTTTTGGTGGGTTGGGGATCTTTTTTAGGCTTTCAGTTGGCTTTGATTTTTTTCAAGAAATGAAAAAGTAGATCCAAATGGCAACCTACCATATTCCCCCCTTTACCTCAGGGACAACTTGGAATAATGATGATGGGAGGATTTTTCTGAGTATGCTCATTATTTCCACAGCTGCATCCTTCTGTCAGGGCTATCTGCAGCTATAGGTGTCATATTCAGCTACTTAAATCTAGGTTCCTCAAATTTACAAATCAGCATTTCAAGCAGTTGAATTGCCCAGTTTGACCATGGAATTAGTATATGAGAAAGTAGAGGTCTAATTAACACTAGAATGATCAGTTGGACCTATACAAGTTCATTAACAACCTTTTTGTGTCTGTTCATATTCATATTCCTGGTCCCTCTCAATAACATGAGATAAAGAAACAGCAAGAAAATCAAACAAAAAGGTGTTAGAAGTGATGCCAGAGAAGGAGCAAACTCTTCTCAGCCCTTTCAGTTGCCTGTTTCTCTCAGATTGGTAGCCAGCAACAAAGGTGCTAAATATCAAGGAAAAAAATAGCAGAAGAAACATGTATCAGAAAGAGCCTGAAGCAAGCAAGGGCCTTTATTAAAAGGCTTATATTCACACATTAATTATTTTTACTCTGAAGCTCTCAATTTCTCACCTTCCATATCAGCAGGTACTGAGTACTTCAGTTAAATTATCTGATTACTTTGATGGCATGTACAATTATTTCCCCATTTACTAAGACACACTGCTACCCTTTAAAAGTGGTCTCTTTGTTCCACTATTGAACTAGTAGGTCACAGATTCTGAAGACTGTCATAGAAAATCTTCTCCTGAGTTCTTACTCTGCTTATACATCACATTTCCATTTCCCAGATAGAGCTCCCAGCAGACAGGCTGAGTTCACCTCCCCCTAATTGTATTGGCAGTTCAATTGGATTAATTGACTTCAGCTGAAGCAGAATTAAGAGACTAGTGGGTAATTCAAAGCTTAGAATTCTTTTGTCTAAAATCTGTGCAATGAATCTGCTCAACCTAACTTATAAACATACTTTTTCCCCCACTTTTATTCTTTTTTATTGGTTTTCTATTATGCATACAAGAAAGATGTTAGTGTTGATGTTAAATACCTTTTAAGATTTTCCTTTTAAAATATTTATCAGTACAACTCTATGGAGTTGTGTAGGTTTAGAATCAGTTGCTATAAAATCAGTTTGGGAAAATCATAGCTAGTTCATATGAATAGTGAATTTACTCTCATATTCAGTCAGGTGTGAAATTCTAATCTTCATTTAACATGAACACACTCTGATGATTTCTCCAACAGAGAGCAATTTCAAGGTATTTCCCAAAGAGTTTTAACTGATGAGATGAAGGATGAATGTTTGAAACAGCTAAAAAAAAAAAAAAAGAAAAGAAAGCTGTGTCAGAACACAGACCCCCTCTGCTTCATCAGAACAAATAAGTCCCCAGTGCTCTTTGGGGACTGCATCTCTGGGGACTGCATCTCTCTTGCATGAATTCCAGTTGCCTACTCTGCTCATCTTAAGGCAAATGAATGCAGGTAGCAAGCACATGTGGAAAATAATTCCAGAACATGGGAAATGCACAGCAGAAGTTCAAAACTAGTAAGTAGACATTCACTTAAAGACTATGTTAAAAATGCTTGTTACAAATAATAATATTATTAGTAATAATATTATTAATAACATTGCTTTGGTCAAAACCTAGATTTACTACTCACATTTTTCCAGACAAATCTGCTTTTGACTTTCATAAAAGTTCACCACATGGAGAAACCCTATGGACTTCCTTACTTTAGTTACTGTATACAGCTTTCAGATTAACACTAGGGCTTTTTTATTCTTTTTATTCATTCACTTGCATAAAAACAAACAAACAAACAAACAAACCCAAAAAAAACAACAACAAAAGGTATTTTGAGACAAGATCCACTGATTCTCTCAAGGAACAAGTGAAGTTCACATCTATAATTTTAGCTCCATATTTGAAGTACAAGACACCATGGAATTATTTTGAACAACAAAGAAAACATGCAGGTATACAGAACACCAGAGGTGCAACTGCAACAGAATATACTTAGTCTAACTCAGATAACCCAGCACTGCAATGCTGCAGCCTAAATTGCAGAACAAGCAGTCACACCAGAGAGTATTGAACAGACCTGCCAGGTTCATTACAGCACCGAACACCAAGCTGCCACCACCACTTGTTGGCAGGGGCATGTGAAGCAGCCCCCTCAGCCGCCTCAGATAGGCGTTTTGCACATTTTCCATCCCCAGTTGCAGAATATCACTTTCCCCGGTGCTGGAGAGCCTCTGGAGCACAACCTGAATGCATCCACGCATGAGGCGGCTGCAGTTTTTAACTCTACAGGACTAAGGCGCGTAGCTTTGTTTAAAACTCACTGCACATATGTATCTCAGCACTGACAGTGCTGTTGCAGATACCAAATGTTTTGATAGACTGACTTTAGAAAATGCTTATTGTCAGTAGGGGTGCCAGTGAGCTGCAGGGAGTGAAGCAAAGGGAAGAATGATTTAATGTAAAATACTGACTCTTAACAACAGCCCTGCTTTGCCCCTCTTCTTTCCTTCTTTGCTTACATTAGCAAACAAAATAAGAGGTTTGTGTATAACTCTTTGCTCAACCACTCTTTTCAGAAAAAAAGAAATAAATCTGTTCTTCATCTGTAAATCCCACTGGCTGATGAGATGTATGCTAATGTTACAGTGTGGCCTGCTGTGAAGATGAACAGCAGGATTCACTGCAATGAACATATTTTGTAAAGAAGGGATCCTTCTCCTTTTTTTTCTTTTTTCTTTTTTCTTTTTTCTTTTTTCTTTTTTCTTTTTTCTTTTTTTATTTATTACCAACCAGTGGCAAGCCCACATTTCTGTCTCCAACCCATTTCAGAGGGCCTTTGACTCAATCAAAAGTAGTCAAGAACCCCACTTGGCTTTTCTCAAGCTTTTAGAAAATGTAGTAAAGAGGATTTCTGCTTTTCCTCCTCCCTAAATTTATAGAATCAGCATTACATCATTTTTCTTCAGTCTCATCAAATAGGAAGGCAGCTGTATTCCTTCTGGAAAATTCTTTCCATGAAATATTTTGCAAAAGGTTTTGACCTTTTTAGAGAAAAGAATTATTTACAATATAGTATTCTAAAATTATTATTTTTTTCTCATCTCATACGTGTTCTAGTAAACATATGGGGTATTCTTAGATGATACATACACACAAACTATAATTTAGTTATTTCCATGTCTCAACATGCTGGCAATAGGAAATGGTGAAATTTGTTCATCTTGTATCAGATAAGATTCTGCTACTCTTGTGGCAAGAAAATTTTCTTTAGCTACAGAAACATACATGCATATTCTTGTATTGAAACGAGGAATGTGTGAACAGGAATGATATTTTTTGAGCGTTTCTATTTTTTGTAACTGAACAAATAAAAATTCATAAAGGTAATTAGCTTAACATTAGCTCAGTGAAGTGTATAGGATCCTAGGCTACTGTGATTTTTTCAATTATAACCAAATAAAAATGTGAATGCATAGTTTAAAACCCATTAATGTTTGTCTCTCCCACGCATGAATGCATGTAAACTTACATACATCCTGAAGCCAAAACCTAAAATCTTCTCAGTTGGTCACAGCCTTGCCATATACAAAAAAAATCTTTCTTCAGTTGTAAACTATCACTGCACCTACATAGTACTCAAAGACATCACTTGTGATTTCTGTGGGAAAACATCACAGATACCTGCCTTATAAGAATTTCTCTTTCAAGCTAATTTATCTTTCAGAAAAGGGAATCTGGTAAACACTATTTTTTTCCCCTTTTGCTTCATGTCACATTTCATTCTGAAACCCTAACTATTTTTCACAGTGTTAACACTACTGAAGTTGAGTTTTATCCTTGTCCAAGTGAGACTCAACTCATAAAAGGGTGTAGGGGGAACAAAATCAAAATCCACAAAACCAAACCCCACTAAGAAACCCTAAACTATTAGGACTTCAGGCAACAAAGTGTTTTGCTTTCTACTTTTACATAGGGTTTTACTTCAGAAAGGGACAAACTGTTCTTAACTGTATGAGAGCATGGAATGAGATAAGGCTTGAGGTGACTTTCAGTGGAACACAACATAATGTCTATGGACTGGCTTTAGAACAAAGTACATCTAGTTTGCAGATCTCAATGCTATCTTTTATATAACTGACTGCAAATTTTAAAAATGTAACTTAACAGAACTAATATTTTTATTAACTGAAAGATACCCAGATTGACTTTCCACAAAGTATTAAAAACATCACAACCTCTAATTTAGAACCATTAGTAGCACGCTAAATCTTTAATTTAAAGAACTTTTCTCTTTGTTTCTCCTGCTAATAGAACAGGCACCAGTAATCACACGTTCCAAAAGTTCTCTTAAGGACATCCCAGTGGAGCTTCCATGTGCTGTGATGACCAGGAGAGAGCTAAAGTGGAAACCTCAAGAGTTTCTCTATTTTAAAAGCAAATTAAGAGCATTAGAACTTTATACTCTTGCATGAAATTGTCCAACAACTTGGAAACCAACCCACTTCACAATGGAAATGGTTACAAGGGCAGAAATCACCTTTAGAAATATGAAATGAAGCTGTTAGATGTTTATGACAGATACACAAATTAGCTAAATGCGTCCATATTTCTCTTCCTATGTGGTAAATATAGATCATGTACACACTCACTTCAGCACACAATAAGATTCTTGAATAATTCCATAACACTTACATTGTCAGTCAGCTCTGCGTGATTTTATCGAGGGAACTGGAATGTCAGCTTTCAAAATACTTTAAATGATAAAGACTCCCCGAAGTCAACTGCCTTATTAGCATTATTAAAAGAAAAATATCCAAACCCCAAACCAAAACCAACTCTTTCGCCTACTTAATGCACACTGTCACTTTCCGATGAACAGTTTAAAGGATTAAAACCTCATTTGTTTTCTCCACAGTTAAGACAGCTGAAAGGCAACATATAAGCTGGCCTTTCTACATGTCAGCTTTCCACACAACATATGCAAAACATCCCTGTAGCAACAGGAAAACAGGGGAAAGCAGAATGTCATCCTTCTAGTTAAAAGCAAATATTGCTGGAAAATTAGCTATAAGAGACCCCACAGTTACTATGGCTATCATTGTTTATTACATGGCACTCTATTAATTTGCTACTTTTTAGTATGTGTTTATTCACTGGCAAAGAGGAGAAATACACGTATTAAAATCTTTTGTTTTAATAGACAGACAATTGGTAACTTGGAAGATGGCACCCAACAGCACTTTTCATTTAGAGGAAAGTCTTTCAAATTATAATGACATAATAACTTGCATGTATATTTTTTATCTGAGTATGTACAGGGCAAGGAGAGCACAGACAGCAACACTTCAGTCTTCCAAATACCAGCCCATGTTCAGGTAGAAGGAAATTACCCTAAAATATTCTCAGACACATACATATTCTTAATCCCCTAGAAGAAAAAGACAGGATGTGTTCTAAGTTACAGTTCTTCAGTTATGTAGCTTAAAATGTCAATGCTGGAAACATTATGTTTAATACTAAGGCTGGAAGTCTCATAGAGAAGCTGTGGGTTTGTACTATCAGGCCATGAATACCTTGAGTGTTATGATGAGTGGTTAGTGACAATGCAGACAGTTAAAATAATAACCCATCATTCTGCTATTTGGAAAGGTATTGTAAATATTTAACTTTTACATTCCTGTTTATAACTGCAAAGAAAATAATCACAAGCTATTTAGACCAGCTACGCTGTGTTCATTTCCCATGTAAGAAACAAACCAGCTTTTTCCTGCATCTCTTATTTCTGTAAGTTTATAAACTGTCCCATTCTAATTCTGTGAGATTCACAGTAAATATATGGCTCCATAAGACCTACTGTTTTTCTTTGACAGAAAATGAAAATCTATCAGGATTTTCTGATGTATTGCAAACATAGTAAGATGCTTTCACTGCAAACAGTTTTCCTGATTGTTAACAGACTTTAGTAAGAAATTCTCCAGCTAACACAAAAATACTCTTAGGTCTATAAGCCACCCAAGAATGACTGTGAAACATGCCACTAAGAGAATGACAGTATCATTTGATGCTAGGCATTCTTGTCTAGTCTAATGCTATTGCATTTCATGCTTTCTGAGCTTGGTACACAATGTTTCTTTAAATAAAATTTATTGTAGTACTCCTTGGCAAACATTAAGAATATGGTGAAATGTGAAGCACAATTTATTGGGGAAACATAGGAAAGTAAAATGGTCTAACATTTTTACACATAAATGACATAACAGAATTTAACCATACATTTGTTAGACAAACAAGAAAAGTTGTCTTTATGATATATGTTTGGGCCTTTAATTTTGTTCCAAATTTACTATTTCTAGGTATAAGAATATGTATGAAATATGGGGTTTTTTTTTTGCATAAAATAATGAAAGATAATAGAATAAATGGGGGGGGATGTAAAATGAAATGAAAAGACTAATTTCACTTTCTTTCATAAGAGAAATATCTTCTGAATTCAGTTCTGATCAGACACCAGTTTCATGCTGCTGAAGACAAAGCCTACAAACTTAAATTATCACCAGGTTTCACCATTTTTTTTCTCTGAAAAATTAACAGCTAGGTTTTACCTAAATTATTAATTTGCTTATACTTATGGGTTAGCTTATGTTTGTTACACATAGAACCATAATGATTTAACCATACATGGAACAAATTTAAATTATTGTTTATTCCTAAGACATAGCATCAAAGCTGAGAAAACGTATTAGTTATTACACTTACATTTCCTATTGTAGCTAAAGAAAGATCACTGAGTTGTTCTGTTTCTGTGATGTTACCACACTCAGTCACGTGCCTACACTTTATAAATAATCCATTCCTTTTGCAAGGGCTGCTTTTCAGTTACTGAGAAATTCAGCCAGATAATTACAAGTTACTTTCTAGTCTAGACTCAAAATAAAGATACACAATTAAATGGTTGGGAGTCCCTCAAAATATAAAAAATACAGAACAAGTTAGATTTAGCTGTACAGTTAATGATTTTGAAGCAAATCATATTTTCTCAAAGTGAAGCTAATGTCCTAAAAGTGGGTGGAAGCTATGAAATAGTTGTTCCATGGGACAACTCTGAACGACAGATTATAAACATTAGGCTCTTTTCTGCCTTCCATAATGGTTTCCATTTCTGCTTTTACTTGTAAAACTGACATGGCAAATGGAGCCACCCCATGTTAGGTTTTTCACATCTGAGATGCTAAAGTTAATTTCCCTTCAATGTACTCTTACCACAGTGCTTGAGACTATAATCACAGACATCGGAGAAAAATTAAGGCTCCTTCCAGAGCTTTGTCTGGCAAGGTGCTCTTTGGGAAGCCAAGATCTTGTAAAGCTATGTAAGCACTATCCCACGGTAACCCACCACACATACAAGTTTATGACAAAAAGTAAACAACTGTGCTTCTTTTAGAAAAGACATCATTTTAGAGGAAGCAGCCTCCATGCATGTTGTCAAGAAACATCAAAAGGAATAAAGGCACCAGAGTAGATCAAACATCCAGCTATGTCTTGCTGAGAGTTATATATACTTCAGAGATGGTTATGACTTAATGGGACTGGTCAGAAGAGCAGCATAAGGCAACACAGGGTAGGTCAGGACACAAGTTAGGCTTTTCAGCATGTGTTCTAAAGATTTCTCCAAGCATCTAGGCCAGAGTACATCTCTGGCAGCCTCTATAAAGAATCAGTTCCTACTAACCCTGTCAAAATAGGAAGCAGTAGAAGTGAATAAATGAACTAAAATTGTTATGAGTGTTTTAATTTACTATTTTGATATCATATAAGTCAGGAGCCACAGCTTCTACCTCACACACAGCTCTCTCTTCCCTCCCCACACTATTTCTTAAAGCACAGATGCTTTCCCAGCAGTATGTTGTTCTGCTGCCAGTTCCTTTGTCTTTCTAGCATTGCCACCAACTGTACTCTTCTGGAGGTAGCTTTTCTTGCTTTTAACAAGATGTATTTCACAAGTCACGAATTAAAGCACTTCAACAGGTCTGCTGACATGTATAGAAAAATTGGTTTTGCTAGAGCATGAGCAGAAAGGAGGAAAAGACTCATGGCCACCAGACAACTAGAAACAGAACAACTGTTGAACATATTTTTTAAAAACAATTTGGCATTTCTAGAAGCAATTTAATATAGATTGACTTAATGTAGAGTTAAGGACACTATAGTGGTCAGAACATAAATGCTACTTCATGTCACTGTAAACCAGATAAATATCTAAGCTGCGTATGACAGGCCTCATTATGACAGTTTGGAGCATGCTGCAGTTACATACAAAGCCCCTATTCAGTGTAAGGAGTAGATTAAATTCTGAACAGTTAATGTTTTGAGATAATTTTATCTTTTAGAAAATTTAATGTCTGCTCCTACTAGGAGAGATGGTCCCATTTCACATTTCACATTTAAAACACTCCAGAGTCCTGTTAAATGGGAAATTCTCTTCCAAGTGTCCAAGTTACTTCTAATGATGAGAAGCTTCACATAGTACCACCTTAAAATGTTAACAGTAAATTAATCTCTAGCTAGAATATTTTAATACTACAGTTTATTAAATGTAAATCTATATGAGCCACTATGTTCACATCAATTCAAGGAAAGAATAATTCACTGCATATATTTTCTGATCTATGTTAACTCTCCAAAGTGTATTGTAAAAATTATCCCAGATTCCTTGTTAGCAAATTTAAGTGCAGCAGCATGAATACTTTTTCTGTGAAGATCCTTTCCCATATGCATGTTCTATAATGATATTTTCCATATGATACATTTGCCATTCATAAATATTCATACATCTAGAATAGCATTCCAAGACCAAAGCCGAGAGAAAATAGGACCAAAAAAATTCAATCATAAAAATTCCTCATACTTCATAATATAATTAAAAACAGGGAAACAAGAGAGAGAATAAGCACAGCTCGTTCTACAATAATGTTATTATGTTCAGCATGTAATAATTAATAATACGTTGTCTGTGATTTTATGTTCTACAGTTGTTGATTGTTGTTAGAGAAGTAATTGAAGGATCTTTGTTAACATATTTACAAACAGACATGCAGTGTATAGATGAGCATTTGTTTACTGCCTGAGATAAGTCAACTTACATAAGTACACTCAAGATTGCTGAGAGCTGTTTTGGGTTAGGCCACAAACTGAAAACAAATGGATATGCATACACTAATTTCTTTAGGCCCCCTACTGTTTTCAGATTCAGTAATTGGCTTAGTTACTCTTCATGGCATTGAATCTCCATGAATATAATTTTGTGCAGATTACATCCATTCCTATTAGATTCAATAACACAGATTTTTTTTATGTCAATATGAAGTACTTGAGGCTATAGACACTTTCCATACATTCCCTAATGCTGTGTCCTAAATAACATCAGTTGTGCTAAAGCATGCAGAAGTATTTGTAGAGCTGTTATTTGACCTAAATCCGGTTACACAGCCATTCTTAGAGGTGAAATTTTTAAATCTCTCTCACATCTCCCTAATCTTTGGAAGCACCATTTTCCTAAGCAAATTCTGACAGCACCTTATGATGACAGTCCCGTTTCAGTGTTGGCAGAAGCAGAGATCTTGCTCCTTTCTCTTCCAATTTGCCTTTGTTTTATTTCCATATGTGCATGTGACACTGTATATTTTAATTATTTTAAAATTAAACATCCAGAAGGCAGAGGTCTGCTACATATCTGAGTTATATGAGATCCACTTCTTGCTTGATTCTCCTTTTAATATTATTTCACACATATCCAATGACAGCACATTTAATCAAACACAGAGCTTCTTCATACAGCTTGAATTTCTTGTTTATTTGGTTTGTTGTGTTTGTTTATTTTGTTTCAAGTTTTCTTTTTGGAAAACTTCACTTGCATTCTCCATATCCAACGTGTACATTTTCTCCAACTGCATTTTGAGCTTCCCTGATGACAGTGCAACAGACACCAGTAGTACTACATAGATTTATGTAAAGCTTAACTGAATGGTAGGAGTGGAGAGTATTCCCTAAAATTAGACTGACTGTCTCCATGGAAACAAGAGAGTACAAATAGAATTATATTAACTTGACTCTACGAAGTCAAAAAAAGGGGCATTTTTATATGTTTTGTTGACAAAAAGACAAAAGCTAGCTGTTTCTTACTTATGGGATTTCACCTTTATGCATAATTCCAAGACTTATGTTGTTCAGATGAAATGAGTTGCTGGTTTTGATACTGGGGTGGCTCACACTGATATAAAAGATAAAGCGCACCATTCTTAGCGCACAGGTTGCTCTCCCAAATAACACAAATGGGAGATTGAATACAGAAATATAGTTTTGTGACAATTAGGATAACGTTCACCACTGAGAAAAAAAAAAAATCTTATTTCAAAATTGCTGTCAGTAGAAGATCAACCTCAACCCACACGTTGCTAAGAGTGATACGTTATCTTCTCTATTAAAGTGAAAGTACAAAAGAGGAGGGGAAGAAGAGCGTTAGGAGAAAGTTTTAGAGTAATTTGCTAAACTGAACTACTTGATTTTGTGAAACAACTCTAGTCCTTTGTCCCCATTAGATGGACATTCCCTTTTGAGATTCTCCAGGAATTATTGCCCCAGGATTTGACACAGTGCTCCAGGTACAAATAGAATCATGAAGGATGACCTCAATTCCTACTGGAAAAGCCCTTTGTTTCTACGGCTAATTATTGTGTAAGTCCTTCTCTTCACTACAACCCACTAAAAGCCTCAGTTCTGTACATATGACTTCACATCATCCTGTTGCATTTTTTAATTGCTCACTTGTGTCACATGCAAGTTTTAACAATTACTTTCTATGAACTACAGTGAAAACAACATCAAGTATCACAGCCCGTAAGAACCAACAAGGCAGCCCCCTGACAGTGATTCCTACTTGAAAATTATCCAGGTTTTAATCCTAAATGAATTTCATATCATTCTAATTTCATAATCAAAATGTTGACTTACATCAGCTCATATTTTCTAGAAAAACACTTAGATCAACTGTATAGCCTGCATCAGCTAAATTTGCAGCCCAGAAGAAGAGACAGACCCTTTAAAACTAACTCTATTTTCTGGTTGTTTAGCAGTACAATTGTTTCTTCTTTTGCAAACACCTTTAAATACTTCACCATTGAATCCTATATCAAATATTCAAAAACTATACAAGGGATCAATGACTGATTGTTCCTCTCTACCTTCAGCCACCATGCAAATACACAACTTTAGTTCTCCTCACTTTTAGGCAATCCTTCGAGTGCTCCGAAATGAGCTAAACAGATCAATATCCAGTAGGCTGCACAGCTCCTCAGGCAACCCTCTTTAAACTTTTTTATGTGAGATTTTTATTGAATTCTGTGCATCATACAATGATGAAAATTCTGGTACTTTTAGTTGCTATATTGATAAAATAAGTTTGGTTGGTTTTTTGGTTTTGTTTTGGTTTTGTTTTTTTTTTTTCCAGCCAGATAAGGGTAAAAAAAAATAATCGACACACTTTCCTTTAGACCAGACTGAACACATAGCTGGAATTCTGTTTGTTCCTCATATGCTCAGATTCCATATCATTTATCATCCTTCACTCTTTGTCCATATATTTCTTTTCATGACGTTGGTGTATCTAATCAATTGTCTACATTTTGGAGACTAATTCAAGACTCCATTGCTTGTTTTCTTTTTATTTAACCATCTATTCTTTCATATTTTTATAGTTCCATTTGCTCATTCTCTGAGTGAAATTACTTAGTGCAAACTCATAGCTTATGCATAATCTAATAAAATACTCTTATTTTGCAGTTATCTTTCGCATTTCATTAATTTAATTTCCAGCAAATTCACTTCTATCCTTACTAATTTATCTTTGTGTGTCCATGATGCGTATACATGCACTGTAACACACGCAACTTGTTGATTTAGATTCCTGTGTGCAAGAAGAATAAACTCAATTATCTGTGTCTAAGCTACCTTTCCATTACAGCTCTCCATTGTCTGTCAAATATTAGGTGAAATATAATTTTTGCTATGTTTGAGGCACTCGATATCACATCTTTCAAGGATACTACAATTTCAGCAGTATAATACTACTATTATTCGAACTCTCAACTGACTTTCCCCAGAAGACAGTTTTTAGTCTTCAGCACATACTGGAAAGGTGCTTGATAAGCTTGCTATTGTAATATTACGTGTGATTTGATAACCCTGTAACAATATAAAAGTCTACTTTATCAGTTTGGATAAAAAGTCACAGGTATTCAAGATTCCATGGCTTGGATAAAGTTGATTTATCATTTATGCAAGTGCCGCTCCATCCACCCCAAGCCCCCTATAATCTCTAGTCGTACCAACTCCACCAGATATCAGCAATACCAAAAGTAAAAATTGTGCTTATAAATAATGAGTGTTAATAGTGCTCAGCATCAACATTCAGGCAAAAGAAAACTTTTCTCTTGGTGGCATTTCTCACCTTCAATTTTGGAAAAACACCTCTTTTGCATACATATTTGACCTACTAACAGAATGCAATCTTCAGTCTTGCACCACAGAAATAATAACCATTATTACCTTGAATTGTTAAAGAAAAGATATGTGGTCTGGGCCAATAGGGATTTTTTTTTTTTTTACTTCAAGTAATGGGCCATATCTAGTTAAAGAGGCTGGAAATAATGCCTGTTAGGGTACATCTCCTTTATCTCTAGGACCTGACATTGTCATTGAAACAGACTGACAGGAGGTATGAACTGCAAGAACTGATGGATTTGCTTTCAACACCACTGTTTTTAGATTTGCCACCAAAGTGAAAAACATTCCTGACTGTGCAACTGTTACATATCTTATTTTAAAATTCTAGCAGAGCCTAAAATTAAAGATACTAGCTTAATTCTAGTAAAGCAAAGTGGTGTGAAGCTGATTATAGTATTCTAAGGCTACTAACAAAAGACAAACCATAAAAAACAGAAAGCATAATTCCTGAAAATTCTATTGATTTCCCCCTATCCCAGACAGTATGACTGTAAACTTGTTAATAATTTCTTAACAACTTATAAACTACATAAAAGAAAAATATGTTCTGCACAACATTTTGAATTTATCAGAGTTCCCATTCCATAGTTCTGAATAGCAGACACACATAACAATGCTACACAAGACTGGCTGGTCTTTAAGGAGTCCAGTTTATCTTTTGCCTTTTTTTTTTTTCTGTTAGTTTTTCAAGTCCAACCCATTAAACCAGAGTATAGCTGTTGATGAAGCATACAAAGATGAGCAACAAAACTGATTCTCACTGAATCTCAAAAGTACTTCAGCTCAAATTACTTAAGAATACTTTTAATTGTGCTTTGAAAATTGTCTACAAGGACAAAGTACTTAAGTAATGAAGAACAAGGATTTAGGTTAAAAAAAAAGCAGAGAGAGAGGCACCAGCCAAATAATCAGGGTATCATATCATGTAGCTGTAATACTCAGTAATTTATTGCACTTCATATTTTCACAGTACTCCTGCCTGATAGTAATGCATTCATTAAGATCATTTATAGAATTAGGAAGCAAAAGAATCTAGGGATTTTTGAAGGTCATACGAAAAGTAGAGCAGCAAAGCCAGTGTTTGGACACCTCCTTGCAGACTTGCCAAACCAATTTAATAGCAGCAGCTTTCAGTTCTGTTACTTGGAAGGGGATGGGTGAAAGCCAGGTATTAGCTTGTATTTGCTAGAAATCTGAAAATCTGCAATACAAATACACTGTGCTTCAGTGACAGTGCTGGAAACCTGCATGTGGAAAACTTGAGCAGATAAGATCAGTAGAAATCACTTACTCTAAAATTTGTTTGTGTCTTCTTTCCCTTATAAGGATCTCATTTAACATTCAGCAAAGTACACCTGCCCCATCATCCACATCTCTGCCTCTGTTTTCAGCAGTTTTGCTAATGCTGTCACTGTTGCATCTGCTTTTGTGTTGGACCATGCTCTGAACCTGGGCTCCTCTTCCTTTCACATCAAAGAATTTTTAGTAGCATCTAGTGATCTGCTATATGAACACAGTTTGGAGCTAGCTATACAAAAAGTAGATCCTGTGCACACAGAAGAACACACATGGAAGAATAGAGGAAGTAGTCATAACTCACATGCACAGAGTGATAAACTCCAGTGGAGCAACAACTAAAAGTGGACAAGGACACTTCCAGGGAACTCTGGCCAATTCCAGCCTTCTTTTTTTCAGAACTACTGTAAAAGCTATTATATTAATTTTAAGGGTGAATACCTGAATACAAAACAACATAACTAAAGAGGAACAGAGGAGAGCATTGCAAAAACTGTTCTTAATGAGTTACTAAGACATCAAACATTTGTTTTATGGATTTACATGCATGCATATAGACACGCACACACATTACTCCCATCATTTTCCCCCTCAGGCAACATGTGTTAAGAGAGAAGCACAAGCTTTGTCTTTTCCCTGTCTTCCTACTGCATTTCATCATTTGTGCCTTTTCCATGCAGACTAACAATTTCTACCAACAATGCATTTCCACGTCACATATAACATGTTTCCCAGTGTGCATTTGGAACCAAGATGGCTTTAAAACAAAGAGCACTTATTGTAAGGAGCAAGTTTTGTAATAGCCACTACATTGCATTATTTAGGTTTTGCATTTTTCAAGGCATACATATTCAATGTTCCATCACATTAAAAATGGCCTGATCAATCCAATGAAATTTCTCACAGAACAATTCTTCAAATACATAATACTTTAATACTGAGCACTGACAGTAAGCACAGCATGAGGTAAAACAACGTTAGAGAGGCCATATGAATGAGGGGAGCTGTACTGATGAATAGAGGTAACAATTCAAAGTGAGGTATTTTTAGTTACTCAAAAGCAGCCTTAGGAATGCAAGAAGACTACTGGGATTATGATATGCATGGGTCTGTGTTTTTTTTTATGTCTTCCATATTAATTAGACTGTGCCCACAGAAGTCAGTAGACTTCATGTAGAAGGTAAATTGTATTGAATCTTAGGCAGGTAGACTGGCATAAATCTATGGATGTAATCTGAAATACTGCAACTTGACTAAGTTAAATTATATTAGATTCTTGTTTAAAGTAAAATTTTTGTCTGCCTAATGATTTGCTTACTCTTAACTGGCAAGATAAGTTACTCTGTAAATAGATCCAAAACCATATTGACAGCTGGTGGTACTAACTATTTGTAAGGTAGCTTCTTCCTATAAGGTTCCATCTGCTATGACATCTCCGCTTTAAATTTATGTCATTAAACTTAACAGCTTTATAAACACAACCTGTATATTTAACTCCTTTATGTACTTCTCTGTAGCACGTCCAAATATACCAATAAGTTAACATCTTTTGTATGAACACTTCTAAGGCATACTTTCTGTTAGAACTGTTTTTTCATTTTCCCACTGTAACTGGCTCAGTATTTTATGGGCTTTCAATGTTATTTTCATTGGCAAGGATTATACTCTGTGACACAGATCAGGAAAGAAACCAAAAAGGAAAAAATCTTGTGAAACTGAACCTGTGAAAAGGGAGAATTTAACACAGATCTACTAACTTAAGAATGAAAATACTGAAATGAAAAGCAGATGCCCATTCTTCTTCCACCGCAATTTGTAACAACAATGAATATAGATTAAAAGATGTTTGAGATTGTCATCAGAAAAAGCCACAGTTCAAGACACAAGATTAGAGTTCATTTCTCAGATCTTTCACGAGACAAAGAATGTAGCCTTGGACATAGTTTATTTGTGTATGTTAGGAAAGAATCTAGTGTCTTACCAAAATTGCAATACTGCCTGTAATAGGCTTTTATATGTCTTCCTCTCAATATATGGTGTTTGTAACTTTTCTAATCAACACACAAAATTGAGGTCAAACTACTTCCATGATGGTCCTGCATGCCAATATAACAAGACTAATACTGCAAAACGTTTTCTAACCTCACACAACACCAACAGTTTAAGAAATATGACCTAAGTAAGCATACGTACCTGTGATCATCATATTAAAAAACTAAATTCTGGTGAACCCATAAGGTTTTCAGACCTGTTAGTATTCATATCTTTTCATAGGTAAAAGTACATTTTAGAGGAAAAATATAAGCAATATCTGAAGCTGTATGAATACAACGAAAAGATGTGGATTGCTACTAGTTATAGTATTGATTAATGATTAATGCACTTGGAGTTCAAGATTTACACAATGAAATCTCAGATTCCCTAGCTCTTTTCATTGTGGCTTGCACAGCCTCTTATGTTGGGGACTGCATGGCACAGAGCTCCCAACCCTGTCTCCTACTTCAGGGCACCAGCACAGTGAGATCAGGCAGCACTGGAATTAGAAATGATGCAGGGATGCTCTTTTTGTAGTCTGCAAGGAACCAGGGGAATCAAATGTGACAGAACATTGCAGGAGGGTAGTTCTTTTCGCAGGATTTTAAAGGAAGAATAATGCATAATGCTGATGTTTTGTAACTGTAGGCATGTTTTTCCACAAATAGCTGTATATAGCAAGCAGTCAAATGTACTTAGGCTTCATTTCAGGTTGAGGAAAATGCAGAAGGAAACGCATAGTTACAAAAATATACTCTTAAGTCCAACATTGACCATGACATTAATACACCAAATTACAGTGGATTTCTTGTAATGCTTTAGGTTTGCCACATTTTGCAGAACAGCAACCCTTACACCTACTCATTCTGAAAATGTAATAAAATGAAAGGATAGGCAAGAGTCTCATATTAGTAGGAAGGTTTCTTCTGCATTTGTCCTTATTAAAATTAAAACTTCCTGCAAAACCAGACCTCTACTTAGCAAATTTTTGACATTTGTTTCCTGCATGCACCATAACAAGTCTCCTCCACAGCACGCAAACTTCAGCATTTGCTTGCAACATAGAAAATGTTATTGAGTTCCAAGTACCAAGGTCACTAAAGTTCCAAGTGAAAACTGCAAATAGAGGGTAATATGAGACTACTCAGGCACAGGAAATGTTTAATACATCCATGCTAGAATTTAAAAGATCCTTTTTATAAAAGTTTTGCCAAAATAGACCCATTGCCACAGAAAGATTGGTTTCTATGAATTTGTGTCTACTTGGAGGGAAATGCTGAAAAAGTCCAGGGTTTATTGATTGTCTTTAACTAGGATTGTACACTATGGGAAAATAGAGTTAAAAGTCAAAGCATAAACTAGGATGTCAATATTTTGTGTTTGTTAGAACTTTGCAATTAATTGCATAACACCACCACAAATAGAAAGGCATAATTCATGCTCTCCTGTGGGAGCTTTCATGGGTTTGGAGTCTGTTATTTTTTTCTTTACGGGATTTGTTGTTGCTGTTTGTTTGGGGTTTTTTTGAAGGGAGGAGGGTATGTGGTGGGATTTCTTAGCATAAAAGTAATTCCAACTTGAAGCCTAATCATCCTTGTATAATAAACCCAGAAATTTCAAAAGACAGACTGGTGATGTTATCAGTCTAACTTGAAAGAGAAAGTTACAGTGATAAGGTGAATAAAATATAAACCAAAAAACTTTATCCTCCAGATTTTATGCAGGCAGCTGCCACCTATATTACTTTCAGAGATAAATTTAGCATAGTCTCATTAGCAATAAGATTTAAGTTTGCAGTCTTATATCTGTGGTTTCCAGGAGGCAAATTAAAGAGTTAAACTAATTTCAGGAGATGGACAGTGGGAAATACAATATTATATAATCTGAATACTCATAATTAACAAGAACTCTGTTGGAATAGTTATGCTTCAATATTCCTGACCTGCAGAAAATCTCTAAGAACATCTGAGTACAGTGAAGAAGCAGCAACAGCTAGTCAAGCCAGGAAAATTTCTATCTCCACCTTTCTTATATGCAAGAGAAACTGAATAATTTACCAGCTCTTTGTGCTGTTGTTTACAATTTGGGCAATGCAACATGACAAGAAAATTAATTATGCTAGCACCACAGGCTCATTCCCTGAATTCATTTGCTGTGCACATTTCCCTTTACACTTTGTGAGATGCATGTCAGCCTTGCCCAGACAAAATGAAAAACAGATGGGCAAGAAAAACCCATCCTACAGCCTCGCTGCAGGTAAGAATGCAGAACAATCAACCAGCACCAATTTTCATCTCTTCACCTCTTACTTCCTTTACTCCCACAAGTAGGCAATAGCCGTTATTCCCTGGAAATGCCCAAGTGCCCTCAGATGTGACTACACTCAGAATAAAGCAGTTATGATCTTACACTCAGGAGCCCTCAGGCTCTCATGGTTCTCTATGCTGTCTTTCACCCCAAAACGTTTGTGTTTGCTGTGCCTGCTTGCAGCACTGTTGTGACTTCCTAAGCAACGCACAGAAAAGCCACTAGCTCTCCAGTGCCAACCTTGTGCCAAAAAATTCTTTACCATAGTCTTTGCAATTGAATGAATCCCATCCCCCATCCCCAAAGGGCTGGAAGGAACATAGAGAGTAAAGATGTCAGCACAGTATTTCTGCTTGGTTTTCTGCACAGTAGTTCTGCAGGTTTAAAGCCACCCTATGGACCTCAGCAAAACTATTCACCTGTTGGAAGTGAAAAGGAGATTTAAATGTTTTCTTCTGCTAGAACACAGGTCCCCAGTGCTTCACAACTAGCATTAAGAAACAGGCAAATTAGCATAGTCCAATTTGTCTAGAGTTCTAGGCTGCTGAAAATGTTGTGCATTTTGTTGTTTCATATTAGTTTTAAGCAAGGAGAGCAGCTCTTAAGTGACAGTTTACTCATCCAAGGAGCTGGAATTGCTTCGTTTTCTCTTTTGCTGATTTTGGAGCAGTTTGTGATACCAACAATTTTTTCCCTTCAGTCACATCACAGAGCCTGTGTATCTCTGCTAAACAACAAATATGTCAAAGCAATTAAAGTTTTTCACTGGCCTTCTTGAGTTTGCCAGGTATCTATCTGGCCCAGAAGGGGCTGGGGCGGTACATACATAATGGGGCAGGGATGTCTAAGTTTTAAGGATTTTTTTAATATAGATTTTTTATAGACAATATGAATTTTAGAGATTATTGTAAATACAAACCAAAATTAAATTATTAAATTAACATTATACTTTAACAGTATTCTGGCATCTCTCATTTTGGACAGTGTTGCCACATGTTTTGATCAATGTCCCAGTTTGACTCTTTGTCCACAAGTTAAACAAATTCTGGGAGTTACTGGGGGGAGAAACACCAAATGTTGACAGAGGCTCCCATCTATCTTTGTTCAAAGCCTTTCCTCCAATAGTAATTTTGTCTTTAATACTGGGAGACTCTCCCTGCAGAAGAATTACAAAGGATAAGAGTCAGATAACAGAAAGTCAACCTATATTTTACAAAACATTTTCATATATTTTTCCTCATGCATTCCATTCCTCATGCATCTGCTATCATAAAACCTCTAGTTTAGCTCTGCCTTCACTCCTACACATGTCAAATAACATCCTGCCTAATGGAGACCTCTGTGGAGTTAATCACTACCCTATAAAAATAAAGAGAGTTTAGTCAGGTCTCTTAATGTATGCATTCCAAAATATGTTCAAATGTCATCCAATTCCTATGGTATAGCCTTGAAATTTGGACTGTTTTAAGAAATGCTTCAGGGACCTCTTATTTATTTGCAATTATTTAATGTAAATTTGGCAAGTCATTTATCAATATTTGTTTATAAAGAATTAACAGTTGAAGTGTTCATATATCACAGGCACTTTTAAGAACATTATCTGAAGACTAACAGTTTCACAACAACCACCTTAACAAAAGGGTGAAGATAACAGCAGTTAAATGATAACCCATGCACACAAAAGCTTGAAGGTTCTGTATTTTCCAATACTTCACAATCAGACACAGAAAAAGCATAAACCCAGCTTGTTCAAGAACAAAAAAAAAAAAAAAAAAAACAACCATTCTAAAACTTCAGCTTCCATTAATAGGCTAAAGAAGAAGAGTCAAAATTTTCCAAATGGAAAATCATAAAATCACCAGATGGGCAAAAAAAATTATAATTTCCAACATTTGAAAGGATACAACAGAGAAGCAATTTTCTAGAATCCTCAGCTTGCAAAAGCTGACTTGTTGAGTCAGTGGCATTTGTTTTAATTTTTCCTTTTTGAGGACTTGTTGCTAGTCCTACTGCAATCACTGACAGCTCTGCTAATGACTTCCATGAGTAAGGGTTCAGAGCTGAACTGCAGTTATACTCAGAAAATAATGGCTAATACAGAAGCACAATAAATTACATTATCAAGTTTACGTTTACTGCCTCTTGATGAATTTCATATCACATTTTCTCTGTCTACAATTCAAGTATTTTTCTCACAGCTAGCTAAAGGATAAAAGGCAAAACTTTAAGAATGATGCCTCTCAAAAATATAATCATTCAAATTCAAAAAAAAAAGATTAAAAATTGCAATCAGCCCTGGCAGACAATCATGTGTACCAAAGAACACAAAAGCACATATGCCCTACCAGGATACCTGCTACATGAGCAGTGTGTGTTCAGTAGGATTCCCAATCAAGAAAGCAGTATTGTCTGCAAGTCAAATAAACAGCAGATAGGGTGCAAAACAAAGTTACTTCAAATAGTTCTTTTTTGGTATAATCAAACTTTTCATATTATTTCAGTTAGTTTCATGTTCAAAGCAGTCTCCCAACCACCACATTTAATTTTAGTTTGAAAGATGTCCATCTACAGATAGGCCACTGTGCTGCACAGAAGCAAATCTTCATTAGAATGAACTCTTAACATCAGATAGCTCCTTCCAGTCCAGTTTGTACACAAACTAAGTGGTGTAGAAATAGATTGCTGGAAAGATAACTAACTATAAAGTACATCACATTAATACTAATGCTATTATATTAGTATTTAGAAAGATTGGTAGATAATAAAACTGGTTTTATATATTCTTACCGCCTTCATTTGCAATGCAACTGCATATACAAGGGCTCTGAGAAACTGAGGCTTCAAGCCAATGTAGGAAGTCTCACTATCATACCTTCCTCTTTTTATCAATATATGGATACTGATATGCTGTATCCACTAGAAGTCGGTAGAAAACTTTTATGCTGCATTTTATTTTATCTATATGGATATGCATTCAGCATTGTGGGAAGCAAAGTGCCTACCCAGAAAACCATATTCATTTTGTGACATTTTCAGTGTGAAAAGGTTAAAAGGCATATTCAACTCTCAATTCACAAAATCCATTTAGAAATTTTCTATCTGGCATACAGCTGAATTATTAAAATAAAATAAATAAAATGTAAAATAAAATAAAATAAAATAAAGTAAAATAAAATAAAATAAAATAAAATAAAATAAAATAAAATAAAATAAAATAAAACAAAACAATACTGTATGACCAGTATGCTCTTGCCACTCATTTTGAGTCCAAATTCTCCATAAAAGCAACAAAGCTTTTTCAGTGAACACTCGAGTGTGTGTGGTTAGACCATATATTTTTACTATGCTATTCATGTTACACAGCTAATTTTTTAAAAGATTTTATTTCCCTTGGCCAAAAAAGTAAAGAAAAATCTACAAAGTATTGGCACAGCATAGCTTATTTTTATATAATATGTAACAGCTATTCTATAACTTTATTTTTATGGCAGGTATAGCAAAGTTCAGTCTTTCAACATTTTTTAAGTGAGAAAAAGAGAACTCATACTACAAAATATGGACAATAAGAGATGCCCAAGTAACTGGAGCATATTACCTACAATCCTGTGACATGATAAGCATGTTCAAATACTTTAAAGTGAGAGCTCTGAATGATTTGGAAGTGTATGGACTTACAGATAGTACTTTTTTTTTTTTAATAAAACTCATTTCCAGCATTAAATTAACATGAACACACAGTATTCTCAGAAGCATCATTCTTGAGCAACTACTAGAATATTATCTCAGAGTTCAAGCAACAAAGTTAGGCAACAGAAATTCACAAGTCTTAATTCTATTATCATGGGAGAGGAAAACCAACTTAATGTAAAAATGTACAGTATTTTCCCACATTTAAGAAAAACAAGGTTGCCAGGAAAATATGCTACCTATTCTTTATTGCAAAACCACCAACACAAAATGATATAATTCCATTGCTAACAGAAGAAAGAAAAAAAAAAAAATAAAGTGGCAAACTCCCTAAAGAGACCTTAGAGACTTAAATACAAATACCTTTTTTGGTGTTTGTGTTCTTCAGCATTTCATTTCCTAAAACTTCAGGCTGTATTGAGGGTGTACCTCACCTCTTTTTTCATTTTGCAATGAAACCATTTCTGGTCTAATATTTATGTATGATAGAAATATGTATAATAAACATATAAAGAAAGTTTATGTTATTTCTGAGCTGGCCTTCATCTCAGGGTAGGTGTTTGGGAAAGCTCAGCAGTCATGTTATTTTCCATCTTTCTCTAATGTTTTAAAGTAAATGAGAGGAAGATCCAGTTAGTCATTCACAAGCAGGAGGTCAGTCCCGCCAACCTCCTCTTCAAAAAGGGTGTCCCCACAAATGCAGGGTGAGGAAATGAGCCCCGGGGCTCATGCCTTGGCCATGGACATGAGTGTGGGAGTAAGACTCCAGGAGGGAGGTGATACAGGAGGCTGCAGAACAGGAGCTGCATAAAGAGTCAAGTTAGGACACAAATACATGCTAAGCATGTCTGTGGTACTTGAACAGCTTCTGCTTAACTGTTTTTCTGAGTCTTCTTTGAAAGACCTGGGGCTAAAATTTTGTCTCCCTTCACTGTGTTCCTGCCTATTCCAGATGGGCTGTGGAGCTGTGAGGAGGAGATGGAAGAAATAAAATACTAGCAGTCCCACCTGTTCTGATACTACACAGGGAGCCAAACTTCAATGGGAAAATGGTTAAAACTGCATTTTCCTCTTCCCATACTGGTGAAATTGGAACTGTTATTAAACCCTGAGTCTGTATTAAACCCAAACCAACTACAATATAAAGTTCTGCTCTTTTAGAACTGTCTGAAATTAATGTGTGCTGAATAGCTCCACTTTTGCCACAGCAGCCATCTTACTCTACAGGCATGAGAGGGGCATGGATGTCCTGCCTTGCAGGGCACACTTCCCACATCTCTCGCTCACCTATAATGCTGTGCAGGAGGAGCAGCACCACCTGGCTGTTTCCTCTTGAAGTCATGCTTAGTAAGTGAAGCCAATCTGCAGAATCACTGAAGTCAAAAACAAATGTATGTGGACCATATGTATATATAAACCATATCTGGCTGCATATACCAGATAGAAAAAGGCAGAATTCCTTATAACATTTTTTTTTTTTTTTTTTTTTTTTTTTAAAACCAACCTCCCAAATTACTTTTTTTTTTTTATTTTTTTATATTTTTTAAAA
>JBAFWW010006786.1:0-16932 GCA_036873685.1 Agapornis canus
AGAGGGGGGTTGAGTGGGTAAATGAGCTGTCTGGCTGGGTTTAAACCACGACACATGCTACTGAAATACTTCAGAGCATTTTTCTTACAACACTGAGGTGTAAAGAAATTTTAAATAGCATGAAAAGATACAAACACAATCAATCACAGTTTATGCTGTAAGTTCACCCAGTCATTCTCTTAGGGTAACACTGAGCAACAATCAGAGTTATATTATTCGTTTATGACTTGCTATATCCAATTCTTGAAAGCATGTTGTTTCTCTGTTCTAAAGAGCTACTTTCATATGGAAAGGATTGCTTGTAGTATCAACTAAGGTAGGTTCATCTAAGGACAGACTTTGCCTGTGGCTCTCAGTGGTCTATATGGGAGTTTTGACATCACTAGAGTATGAAGACAACAAAAGTTGTTTGCCTGTTCTATAGGGATCATTTTTAAAGCTTAATAACAAAGGAAAAAGAAAAAATCAAGCTCAAACAGCTCATCTTGATAACAGAGCTAGATGATGCTGGGAAAATGCAAAGCATCTTCTGCTGTTACTTAAATGATTATCATGATCAGAGATAAACCTAAGAGAGAAGAGATCCATACTGTGGGCTGAGCAGTTATAAAAAGCACTTAAAGAAAGGGATAATGTTCGACTCAATCTTCATCTTTCTCTGGCTGCTAGTGACACCTCTGGCAAGCCTGTATTGATTGTTTAGCTTCTTCCTCATCACATATAACTAATGGCACCTGGGTGGGAACAAACACTCTGTCAGAAGCTCATGTAACCTGGCCCGCAATATAAAGGGTTAGAGTGAGGGAGTGAAACTCAGGAACTTTGCATTATGAAGATGATGCATGTGTAACCTCTGTCATTCAGATTCAGCCTTGTGAAAAGGGTCCAGCAACACAAGTGGGTGAAATTATGTGATGACCAGGCACATCAGGCAACTTTTTAGGCAATGCTCCAAAGACCCTTTTAAAAAAGAAATGCACCTTAATTATCTACATTAAAAATGAATTAACACATCACAGGAGCACGTCCTCTAAAGTCCTGACATTAGTATGCATTTTAATAGCTAATTAAAACATTTTCACCTCTTACAATTGCCAGTAAATCCCAGACAAGACCATGTTATTGAGCTCTAAGCCAAGAAAGAAGAGAAAAGAAGGAAATGAGAATGTGCCGCTTTTCGAACTGTAGATGAGAGGCAGAAGTACAGATTTTTATGTTAACTTTCACTAAGGACTCACTGGTGAATCTTGCAATAATTTCTTTCAGAAGAGCCATTTCTCTTTCTGTTCTGGAATTTTGGCTGTCATAGTCACACTAATGTTTTATTTTATTATTATTTTCAGAAGTGTAGCTTTCACAGCTGCCATTGTCTTTAGCTGCATGGCAGCCAGACAGGACATTGCTTCCTCTCACAACGCTGTCTGACAACTTTTACAATGGTGACAGTTACTCATATTCCAATAAGACCTGAAAATCTGCATTGGGGAAATTCCTCTGGAAAAACCTCTGCAAACTTTGTATACATGTATTTCAAGACCAAAGAGAAGGGAGAAAAGAGCATGACATTTACAGATTTTACAATGAGAATTTACTGTGACTTTTATCACTAAAGCTCTGTAGTTAGGGTAAAGGATATTTTTTCCTATGCAAAGGAACATAAAGCAAATATAACATCACAGGTTTTGCAGAGGAGTTCCTATGGTTTGGCAGAACTATTGCATTTGGGTTGTCTGTGGATTCATATCTTGAAAGGAATTCCTTGTATTCGTTGTGGTTGCTTAATATTACCTAAAGAAGTAAAAATAAAAAATAAAATATGGACTTAAGATACCTCTCTTCTATCATCATCTGATCAAAACTAGCCCATGAGTTCAAAGGTAAGCAGAAACACATGCTGTGCTAACAAGTCTAGTTTCCTTAGCTGGAAAGGAGCTGATGCTATACCAAAGGCTGTATCTAGGGTTCTGATGTGTTCCAGTGTTTTCACATGTGAAACTTAGCGAGAGACATGTGCATACATGAGGCTTGGAACTGCTACACAGAACTGATTTGGTGCTGGTGGTTTTTTTTAGTTTGATTGTTTGGGGTTTTTTGTTTGTTTGTTTTTTAGAAAATAGATTTGCAGGGCAACTTTCACAGCAAATAAAGGCAGATTTCCTATGAATCAGGGTTGTGCATGCCCATGCAGAGAGGGCATAGGATATAACACATAGTGAGGAAAAAGCACATGTAGAACAAAGGGCATCACTGAGCTGACAACATTTAGTTTTATATCAGGCTCAAACAAAAACAGATTTCAGGTGGGAAAGACAGGGTATGAATTTTCATCAAAGCAGTTGGCCTTGCCTGCCTTAGGCTCAGATAAACACTCTTTTCAAGAGTGATTAAGTGATTAAATAGAAGCAACCAAGATCAAAATTTGTTACACTGCAGAGAAAATTTAGCCTGTAAATCAATGCTGTGATGCTAGGGTTGAGGGAGAAGACAGGGAGCTTCAGATACTCTGGGTAAGAGTCTGGAGTGCGATTCCAAAGTCCTGGTATAGATACTTTATTACCGTCCGGAGCCAGTGTTAAGTTTTCTGCAGCTGCTTCTGTTTCCAACCAGGTAAAAGACTGAAGAAGGCATCAAACCTCCCATGAACTGGAAAACTGTGCTCTTTGCGTCCTACTTCCAAACTGGCAGGGTTAAAGAGACGATCTTGAGGCAGGTGCAGTGATGGGAAATGCTGGAATTTCTGCCTGTATTATAAAATGCAAACTCGCCTTGAGATGCTCCCTTTGAAATTTCACTGTCAATGGAAACTAAAAAAAGAGGGATTTTGGTGATCCCATCCAGGTCTGGGAGAGAGAGGAAAAAAATAAAATCCCCTTAGCAACACATTTCTGCAGGTGGTTTTTTATGATGAATCTGGAAAAGAAATAAAGCAAAACTCCACCCACAGGATCAAATTGCAGAATTGGAGAGAGGAGAAAAGAGGAAAGATCAGGAAAAGGGCTTTCTCCATTTCACTAAGGTCATGGAGAAATTAATACTATTAAATATAATAAATTAAGAAAATAATCAAAACTGCAGTTTGTTCTGATATATTCCCAGAAGGTCTCTGGAACCATGGCTACAGCAATGAGGTGCTGTGCTTTGTGAGCCTCAAGCAAGAGTGGCTTCGCAGGTACACCAGGTTTGGTGGACGCATACTAAGGAACCCAGAAGCACGTAGATGCGCTGCATCCTCTCATACATAGCATGTGTTCCCAGTGCTGGTGTTGTACAGAGCTAAGCTATAAACCTTGCCTGCAAGTGAGATTAGTTAAGTAGTAGCACAGCTTGTGCTGCTCAGAAAATTGCTTCCTTAGCCAGCCCAGGCAGATGCTGTGCCAACACTAGGGCATAAACACACACCCTCTTCCCCCAGAGGCCAGCAAGAAATGCAGCTCTTGGCATTCACTCAGAAATAACTGCACATAGCTGTGGCAGATACAGGATTTTTTCTGCATTCATTTTCAAGATAGGCAGAGTGAAAGTAGGAGTTTTCCAAGGCTGTTTAACTCTCTTGAGTAGCCCTGTTATTCCTTTAGTTCCTTTATTAATGCTTCCTCCTACCTGTAATTTGTCAATGCAGGACACCAAGATGGTTTTTTGATGAGACAGACTAATTCGATCACCATCTTGAAGGATGCTTTACTAAATTTCAAACAATTAACTCTACAGGCATTGTGTCCACACTCTCCATGTTTGTCTGCCTGGGCATGTAGCACACATAGAAGCGCTCACATTTAGCTGTCAGAAAATGACTCATTTTCTGTAACATAATTATGAAAAGTACAGAAAATAGAGTCAGACCTCAGGATGACTACTGCACACACCCAGCTTCAGAAAATAAGAATCAATACTATATAATTCATTATAATTATCAGTACGAACATTTCTTTAATACTTACAGTGATGGACATTTCCAGCCTTCCTAAGGAACTGATATTTACCTTTACTATTAGAAGGTTTCTTGTTTTTTTACCTGTGGCTACTCTGATATCTCTTAAACCTACATGTCCTTGTACACTTGACCATGGTGTCCTAGTTTCAACTGGGATAGAATTATTGCTCTTCCTAGTAGCTGGTACAATGCTGTATTTTGGCTTTAGTCACATTGATGTTTTAGTTGTTGCTAAGTAGTGTTTCTCCTGATCAAGGACTCTTCGGTCTCTCATGTTCTACCAGTGAGGAGGGGCACAAGAAGCTGGGAGGCAGTGAAGATAGGGCACCTGACCCAAACTAGCCAAAGAGGTATTCCATACCACAGTATGCCATTCACGGTATATAAACTAGGGGAGTTAGCTAGGAGGGGACGATTACTACTCAGGCACTGGCTGGGCATTATCAGCAGATAACAAGCAATCATGTTGTGCATTACTTGTTGACTTTTCTTGGGGCGGTGGGGTTTATTCCTTCCTTTCTCTCTCTTTATTCATTATTATTATTACTATTATCATCATTATTATGATGGTGGTGGTAGTGTTGTTGATGATGTATTATGTTTTACTTTGATTTTAATTATTAAACTGTTCTTACTGCACTCCATGGCTTTTTAACTTTTTCTGGTTCTCCTCCCCATTCCGCTGAGGGTGGAGGAGGAAGTAAGCATACTTAGTTGCCAGCTGGGCACCAAAAAAAAGTTTAGTCGCTTCTTTGTCCACATGGCTAACAACACGCTTTGCTCTTCCCTGCTAGCCACTGAACTGCTTTCACATCAAAGAGACTGTGAATCAAAGCCCAGCCTACCCTGTGCCTGTTGACTCACTGTGACAGAAAACTTCTCAATATAAAATATGAGCTATTTTATGTATGTATGCAATACATATCTTTTGAATGTTCACATTAATTATAGACTTGTGGCTTCAGCATAAAATTGGTACACAAGGAGCATGTGCCAGGCACTTAGACCTCTCTTGCCTGACTAAATTGTCCAATAAATTTCAGCTTACTTCATACCTTGAAAAACTACTCTGATACATGAAAACTAGAGCAGCTTTTCCCATTATCGTGGTTTAAACACTGTTGTGCTTAGAGAAAACACTTCAAGTCTTTCTCTGAATCAGAAAATCAGATCTCTGTACACAGGGAGAAGCAACAAAATCTGTACTGGATTCAAATTTTCCCAAAGGATGCCTGATCCCAGGCCTCAAAGTATAGCTGCTTTCTGTGATATTGAATGTCTCTTTAGTGCATTCAGGCTTTCTTAAGTATGGATGGGAAGGAAAGGCTCAGATTTAAACACTCTTATTTTCATGTTCACATCTTGATACAGAAAGCTGATCAGAGGTGAAAGGTTATCTAATACTTTATTAATTCAATCAATATTACATGTCTCCTGGTGTGGAAAAGTATCTTAAGGTGCAAGACTCATTCCACTTGCTCAGCTAATGTAAAAAGTATCACAAACCGTGGCAGTGCTGAATCTGAATGCTCAGCATCTGAAACAGGTCCTGGTTCAGCAAACTCCAGTTTCCTTAGTTCCCAGCAAGAGTGAACCTGCAGAGCCTCACAGAAAAAAAAGTAAAAAAAATAAAGAAATTCAAACCCAAAAAGCCTACCAAAAGTAATCAAAAAAACCACTTTCCTGCTTCACTGATTCTCTATCCCATGAAGCATTAACCAATTATAATGTATACAGCCTTTTCCCTGAAGACTACTGGAGGCTTTTGCAAGCATTTTATGCAAGACTCAGATGTAACAGTGCTGAATTCCATGTTTACAAAGCTTAACAACAATTTAATCCAGATTTTACAATAAACTTTGTGCGTGTATGACTCCAAGGTACATATTTTCCCATGTTGCCTTCTAATGGCTTTTTCTTAGAGGGCATGAGAGGCAATGTTTCACCTTGGCTGCGAAAAGGTCTCATCTGAAATAGTGTGGGCTTTCACACCAGGCAAGATATCCACCTCCTGCCTCTTTGTTTGAATATGACACTCTGTATTATAGAAGATAAAAGATAAAAACCATCTAGAGGAACCAGGACATAGACAGCAAGCTCTGATAATATCTTAGAAAAAAAAAAAACAAACCAAAAAAAACCACAAAAAACCCCAAAACTTAGTTATATCCTTTTTTTTTTTTTTTTAATCAAATTTTGTGTTTCTTGTGCACATCATATTAGCATGCATTCTATATTTGGCTTTATTTTGGTTTATGTGGTTGCATACCAACGCTGCATAAGTGAGTTAGGAGCCACCTTTCTCAGGTTACTTAAGGCAGCTGCACATGCACATCAAACTACAATTCCCTAAAGTGAGAATGAAAGCAGGGAAACTAGTACCAAGAGCAATCTGGCATGTGATGGATATCTCATAGCATCACTGAAGGATTGTCATGTGGTGAAATATGGTCAATTTGATCTAGCATAACAACTACACAAGGTAACTTGTGTTGTTTATATTCTTTACTTCTGAGGATAAAAGCATGTTTAACTACTGCTTAAAACTACCTTTCTGGAAACTTACAGCCACTTCTGAGTAATGGATCTATATTAGACCCCTTTGGGACCTTACAGAAAATCCTATTTTCTACTTAATTTCTACCCTAGGAAAATTTGTATAAAATAGCATCAGAAAGTAAGTACTTGAACCCAATCAAAACACCCAGACCCATCAACTCGGTGAGATAGATAGGCACTGAAACATTTCCCTGGTAGCAAGTGTGCCTCACTTGGCAACTTTGGGCTCTTTCAGTTTGCTGGTTCAGAACAAATGTAGACTAGTTCAGAGCAAGTGCTGCTGGACTAGTCCACATGGATTTTCTATCTATACAATCCAAGGGGATGAGAATTAGTAGTGACAGGGGCTAATTATGGTACTTGAGCAGAAGAATCTTAATTGAAATAAATCAATGGTAGTAAGGACTGTAGGAAGAAAAAGCTGATTGAAGAGATTTAAAGTGGAAAAGAAGAAACTGAATAACCCCTTTAAAAATTCCAGAGAATCATGACTGGTGGAGAGCAGAATAGTTTTTCACAGTGGAAAAACAAACCAAACAATCAACCAAACAAAAACCCCAACCACCACATGCAACTGCTCTTTTTTATGTCACTCAGAGTTATTGCCACAAGTGATTTGCAGACATGAAACTGAGGCTTACAGCTGTTATGACTATCTGGCTCAAGAATTCAAGAAGATACCTAAAACCTGGGGGAACAGGAATACAGAAGGCAAAGGCTAAAAAGACTAATTAAGATTATGATGGGCTGCATTGCAGCTTTGTTCTTCCTGAGTGGTGTTATCTCTGGGCTGATGGTCATCTGAGCTTTCCTAGGTGTCTAAAGTTCCAGGATTTAGAAATGTCTCAGTAAACAATTCCCTTAAATTCTTTTTTCCTTTTCATTTTTGATGAGCCCAGTAGAATGGGTAAAATTATTTCCATCTCAGTTATCTCTCATTAAAACCAAAATGTGGTCGTAAGAACTGCTTGATTTTAATTTCTTTCCTGCTTCATAAAAGTTTAGATGGAAAAGTTCTGTAACAGATTACTGGATGATAGCAGAACATTTTAAGTTTCATCCTTGTATCTGCAGCAGCAAATGAGGTATTTGTGTTGTCCAGCTTTGTCACTTACCGATACATAGGTTCAGTCTCTTGGATAAGTGAATCTACAAGGATTTATGATGACTTCATGTGGACAGAAGTGGTAGAAAGTAAACAGGCACCATCGTCTGTTGTTGCCACAGAAGTGTCAGAGCTGGAGACCAGAGCAACTCAGGCACCAGAAACTAATCATCAGCTATCCATTATCCCACCCTGGAAATTCATTTATCCTTGAGAACTGGAAATGATGAAATCAAATTAGGGAAGATCAGATGGCAACACAAAATTTGTCTCTCCTGCTTAGAATCCATTTAATCTTGGTCCATGTTTTGCCTTGTTCTCTTTCTTTATTCATTTCCCTACCTTCTTGTCTGTCTCTTTCTGAAATAACACTGCATTTTACTCTAGCAGATGCTTTTATTGTCAGGTACCCTCCTTGTTTATTGACACATGGCTAGACAGCTATTAGAAATGAATTAGAGGATTAATTATACCAAAGTCTGCTCCTGCACACAGCATTAAAGACTGTTGCCACAGCTGAGGTCAGAAAAACAGCAGAAGGAAATTCAAGAGGGTTTCATCTTTCTTCACAACATTAAGACTAACGATGTGAAGCAGCCTATTCCTTTGTTTAAGAAGGATGATAGTGCAGGTTGATCACTGCTGCAGGTCAAACTTGAAGATTGCCCTCAAGGAAGTCATCAATGGACTTGACCATCTGATTTCCCAGGGTGAGTCTCACCTTTCCACTTGTCATTAATAGGTTTGCTGTGCAGAGTGTAACAACATCAGCTGTTCATAGAGGACAGAGATCTTTCCCAACCTTGCTTCCATTTTCAGTTTGCATTTTAGAAGATAATTTTTGCCTTAAGAGATTGCCCAAATTCAGAACTAATAAGCAGAATCACCTGGCATTCTGGAAGCCCATATAGAAAACAAATTTAGAAAGTTAAAGGCAAAAAATAAAGTTAAAAAAGCCACAAAACTGAACCTTATTGTGCTTTTTCTTGTCTTCCTCTACAACACTGAATGCTCCTTTAGTGCAAAAAAGCAAGTTTATGCTATTAAACTCTTATCAGCCAGCATAGTTTTTCAGAAAAAAACCATGAGTTGTCAATATGGTAGCAGCCAGAATGTGGATTTATTTTACATGACCCAAATTTAGCTGTGACATTTTTTCTCATGTATATCTGAATAATATTTCAGCACAAAAATCTTTTACTTTCAATGCCATTTCTTCGAAATACAGAGGTCAACAATTAGTAAGCTCATTAAAACTTACACGCTGCTTTGATTAATATTGTCTCATTCCTAGAGAAATGTACTGTGTCTCCCAGGCTAATGAAGACAAGGAAGAGTTATTTAGGTGTTTGTTAACAAAGCTTATTTACATATAATTAACTGAGAAGATCCTGTATTTACAACACAAACTCTGCCAATCTCTTTTGCTAGAGTATTTTATGTAAACAGACTAGCTCTGTGCTGAATTAACAAAACAAGTTATGTTTTTTCAGAACTAAATAAACTCAGAGAGATACAATTTTGGAGGCCATAACTGATAAAAACAAACAAACTACATTCTTTCTAAAGCAGTTTATTTTTTTATTATATGGTCTCTAGACCATACAGATTGTTTTTAGATGTTTAAACAAACAAAGACTGCCACATTGGATTGCTCTTTCCTCTGACCTACTTATGGGAAAAATGGGTATCATTTCAGCAAAGCCATGCTTCTGCACAGATATCTTCTATAAAATTACCTATCTGTCACACGCCCTGAAGCTCTGAATATGAAAGGTTATATAAAATAACTACTAAATGCAGCCTGCAGGGTGACCAGACATTCACTTAAAATATCTTTCAATTCAGACAAAAATAAAGGCTTTTTGTCATTCATTTCCCATTTTTTAGGCTTTTCAGCATACGGGTCATCATAATTCAGAGGGACACTTGAGGAAGCATTTTAAGACTCAAGATGATCCAAACAAAAGCACCTTAAATTAAAAACTATTCAGTGGGATCTTAAAAATTAGGATCATAAGGAGCTGCATAATAGCATAACACAGTTGAGGGTAGACAAATTCTACCCTCTAGACAAATTCTAGACTAAATACTGGAAAGGGACACAAGAGCTTCCAGTTCATGACCTTGCTAGGCTACACGATCCTGTGTGACTCTGGTTATGCAATTTATCTAAGGCTGAGAAGTAACAGATTAAAAAATAAATTAAAAATTATAACCCTGTTACATTCTACTTCTAAGCTTCTTCTTCTAGAGTTACCTCAACTATTTCATATTCCAACTTTATAGCTATTTCTCCAATTTATTTATTTCTAAAACAATGAATAAAAGAAAACACAGCACATCATAAGCCAATTCATGCAGGGGACAGGAAATTTTAGGAAACTTTCCTAAGGAATTTCATCTACACCAAGAAAAACTGAAGGAACGCTGTGAATCATTTAGGTCCTTAAATAGAAACAAATCTCTGTATTAAAGCAGAGATGGACAGCAGTAAGCAACAGAGCTTCCAGATTTTCAAACTGTTCTCTGCTTTAGTTGCTATTGTAGCAGCAGTATGCAGCATGAAGAAAAGAAAGTTATTAAATAAAAGCTCATGGACACACTAGCACTTCCAGTTATGGACTTGTTATATGGCATGATCAGTTAACAGAGTCTGCCCTCTGTGGGAAAAAACAAACAAGCAAGCAAAACCCCCCAAGTGATCCTTAACAACCAAAGAAGTGCATCCAGTGTTGTTTGATCAGAACTAAAGAGAAAAAAAAAAAATAAAAGGCAAAACAAAGCAATAATAATCATAAAGAAACCCCAAATCACAAAGAATCTGGAGGTGACCAAAGAGGGGGAGTGGGATCAAGGTGCAAAGAGTATGCTGAGTGTGAGGATTCTTTCACTATGGCTCTGCTCATTTAATTTCCTCATTTCAGAGAGATGATTTTCTCAACAGTCTCTGTAGTCTCCACGTGTGAGAAGCTCAATACAGCCATTTGCTACTGCTGGCATCATGCTGGTGAATGAGTGAGAAGTGACCTATTTGCAAAGCAACAGGAGACCAAGTACTAGCTGCAAACAAGTAATAGCTGGTCTCTCTGCTACTGGTCTAAATCATACCCAATTACCCAACACAGGTAACAGAGAAAGGCAAGCCAAATTTAAACACTTGAATTACAAAGATTAGTATAATTAGTTTTGACTTTGGAATGTGATGAGGAAGTCAAAAGTTTTCTAGGCTAAGAGTTCTGCTCCAAAATAGGGTACCCTATACATTAATTTATTATTGCTTTATTTTAGGGGTGCTACAGATCAAACACTGTAGCAGGATCATTCTAAGCTACTGTGTGAGAAAGTATCTTGATGACTAATCCTACTAAGTTGAGTACAAAAACTGGTGGGTTTAAAGGGGCTGATCAGTATAAGAAGCAGTCTTCAGTTATAAGCATCATCAGCAGCAACATTGATTATTCAGCGATGCTAAGCATAATCCCTCTGGAAAGAAATCTGAGAGAGAAACTAGACAGCAGTATTAAAAGATAATTCACCATTTTCTCCTGGCCTAGATCGTTCTTATTTTACCTCCAACACTTCAGGACCTTATCACTTTGTAATACTGCTCACATAAATCCCAACCCAACAATGAAAACCAAACCAAAACAAAAAGCATCACAGAATCCCCCAGAAAACCCCAGATGGAACTAAAGAAAGTATTTCTCCCACTACTATTGATGATTCAAGTCACACACAGATGAATGGACATACATGAGTTTTATGCCAACTCTCATTTTGCTGCTTCATTATTAATAGTGGATTGCTTACTCTAATCACAGTCACTACTCTGTATGCAGATTCCACAAAATACAATAAATATGAATCTAGCCATTTTAAAAAAATTACTGCTGGAGGTGAATGAATGAAAAAGGATCAGGCCCCAAGCACCTATCTTACAACTTCCTTTGCATCAAACCGAAATGTTGATGCTGTTTTAACCGGTGTGTGCCTAGGGAGTCCACACTAAATCTAATTAAGCTGATGAACAAAAGGATCCTGGAGTGTGTAGAACCATGAATGGAGCCTGTCTTTGGGCCATTCACTCTGCACAATTGTATTTTTTCAAGGTTTCCAGAGACTTTCTCTTTGAAAAAACGAAAGAGGGAAAAAAGGACTTTTCTTCCAGCTGCAATGTGAAGGAGTTAGATAATGCATCTCATTAATTACAGGGAAATCATCACCGCAGCTCATGAAGCCAAATAAGAGGCCAGATTGACCTCTTTTTTTGGTGTTACTGTTCAGCCACAGTGGCAAGAAAATAAATAATAAATCAGAATCAGAGTGCACTTGATGGTTTTATTTTGCAGCTTATCCTGCTATTGTGACAGGCTGACACTAATTAACACTCGATGCACAGGGGATGGATTGTCATGGCCAATTGATCTCATTAACTGCTGTGAAATTTTCATGCCATACCCAGGCACAACAAAGAGCAGAGACCCCAGCAAATCGCCTGACAGCAGCTGTAAGCATCATCATAGAGCCATGGTGCATAGATCAAAGGGCACAAAGAGAGTTCACATAGCTAGCTGCCTAGATTTTCATGGATTTATTAATTTATTTTCTCATGAAGGCAAAGAACCTGTGGAAGATAAGACCAGTGCCCACAGTTTCTCATCACTGAGCTGAGGCAGCCCATGGAGAAAGAAATTGAGGCCACATCAAAGCTTGCAGCACTCCTCTTTCATGAAGCCTTGTATCGGCAGATGTGCCATTCCAGGGATGACCCAGTTTGTGATTAGTTTGAAGGCAGGGGATGGACACATTATGGACTTGCCTCTTTTCGCAGCTGCCTATCTGCATTAAGCTTATAAGAAGTTGATTCTCTGAGACTTGTCAAGCATGGCTGGAACTGCCCAGCAGTTTCATTAATAAAAAATGAAGGACAGAAGGGAAGAAGAGTGAAGAGAGATATGAAAACAACCATACCCACAAGCACTGAATGACTGCATGATCTGCCTTCTTTAGGAAACAGGGCTATCAGCCTGCTCTCTGGTGAATCCCTGAAGCTGAGTCCATCTCCTGTCCCCATATGCCCACTTCCCACAGGAACTGTCAAAATGGTCCTGGGTACATGACTGAGGTTAGACAACCTCTGGTTTATGGCCAAAATCCTAAAACTCAAGAAGATCACTACAATAGCAGAGACTCCTTTGATATAGACTCTTTTTAGGTCAACTGAGACCTGGCAGTCACAATGTTTTCTCCAATAGCCTGTGCTTTACCTAAAAGATAAAATAGCAAAAGAGCCAGCAACACAAGCTCTCAGATGATCTTGTATGAATGGTGGGGTGTGACTGACTCCCATATCTGAAATAATCTTTTTTCACCCTTTTCTCCTACAGCTCTTTTAAGACAGAGGAAGCCAACTCTGCCTAAAAACATATTTTAGGGAGAAGAAAAAGAGTCAGCATACTTTGTTACATATTATCATAAGCTGGTGTACAGACTGGCATAAAAATTCCACCAGACAATAAAACACCAGGGCTATGAATGGATTAATTTTCTTAACACACCTTCAAGGAATAAAACATTTATGAGCCTAAATGTTTGTGTTGATTGTATAATTGGTCTTTTTTATAAGGGTGACTTCTGAACTGGAAATAGGAGTAAACCTGTTTTCTTAAAAGAAGACCAATTAATGTAAAAAGACTGTATGTAAAAAGGTTGTGTTTTAACTAAGATTTCTTTTCCTTTCTGTTTGCAATTTCAAATAATAATAACATATCTGAATAGGGCACTCAAGTAGCATCAATGATCCAATTGCTTTTAGATTTATCTTTCCCCCAAAATGCGACTAAAGACACAGCATTTAGATTGCAGGCAGTAAGAAAATGTCATTATTATAATTTTCCTTTTTAGTTTTATTTTTAGATAAAAACCAGTTATATTTATCCATATTGCCTTTCAGAAATTTATTGGGTTATTTTAACCAGGAAGCAAGAGAAATATCTTCTTCTGTTTATGGTATAGCAGTCAAGAAGTTGGAGGTGTGTTATATACTCACAACCTTTCAGGCTCAGCTGAATACTTCAAACAGAAGACAGTTTCTGGTGTACGGGACTGGAGTATCTTGGACTGTGCTCTTTCTGGTCAGGCCTGTGTATGTAGCTTATTTATTCATGGCATTTTTAATAGATGGAACATCAATATTTGATGATGTTCTATGAATGATTAAAAATCAAGAAAATCAAAAACATGAAATACAAACACCTACTTTTAAGTGACGATGGGGTTGCCATGTCTATAAATAAATCATCTTGTGGCCAGTTCCAGCTTGCTGAGATTGAGTTAAAATAAGAGGCATTTCAGTAGATTTACAACATGTTTACAGCCATGTCTGTGGGAGCAGAATCTGACCAAGGGATTTCAAAGTGGAATGTAATGAAGTTATCCCAGAGCAGTGTGTGAATTTTTAGCTTGTTAAAAAATGTTTTATTTAAATAAATATATATGAAGTCTTTGGTTAGAAAGGGACAAGAAAATTAAATTTAGATAGATGAAGCTCTATTTTTGCTTTTTGGCTTCTTCATGATAAACAACAAAGGCCTAGGTTTACCTCAAAGAAACTTGCTCTAAACCCAGAAAAAATAGGTTTCAAAACTTGTGAAATAGTATACCTGAAAAGAATTTTCTGTAAAAAAACTTCTTTACAATTTATGTTCTCATAATTTAATTGACAGGTGGCATTAATTAGATTTGCTGTTGTTCTTGTTTAGCTGTTTATTAAAACAAAAAGTGTTTTTTAGCCATTAGGAAATATTACTTTTCTTTGCAGAAGTGAACTGAGATAATGCCATAATAGCTAAATATCTAATCTGCATAATAGCCTAGAACCATGGAATCATAGTATACCAGGTTGGAAGGAACCTCAAGCATCATCTGGTCCAACCTTTCTAACCAAAACATGACCTAGACTAAATACCCCAGCATGTAGTCTATCTGAATCTTAAAAGTTTCCACTGTTGGGGAATTAAAAAGAGTTTATTTCCTAGAATGCCAAAAAACAAAATAAGGGGGTAACCTTAATATCATAGTTTCACAGATGTGAACTGATTTCCAGATGAATAGAGTAATTCAGCCAGTCTGGTAGTCCAATGACTGATTATACTTCTTGCATACCCCCTGTCTTTAGTAGTTAGAAAATTCCTTTGTTTCAAGCACAATTTTTTTTTTAAGAGTAGGAAGTTCTTTAAAAATACAGCTTCTTTTCTTTGTGGATAACTGGACACCAAGGAGGTTAAAGTGTACAAACGTAGAGACAGGAGACAGAGAAATAGGTTTTAGAGCAACAAAGGTTAAAACTTCTAGGCTATTTTATATAAAAAAACCCACCATACTAGTAAGGAAAACTCAAGAGTGACTGTAGTCACCTTTAAAGAAGACACCATGAGCCACGATTTGGTTTGCATCATCACAATCGTATTAAGAAATTGAATTCCTCTTTTTTTTTTTTTCCTAAACCCAAAATTAATTTTTTCTAAATATGTTTGCATGTGTTTATGTATGTTTGTAATTTAGGAAACAAAACCAACTAGATTAGTACAAGCAGGTGAATATATTATGTTCGTGACAGAGAATTCAGCAACTGTCATTTATTTGTTTCTCAGCACTAAGAAGATTTTACCACTTTCTTGCTTGATTGTGCTTTGTTACTGCTTTCTAAATATCTTTCTGAAAAGTTAAAACCTTAGACATCTCTGACTTTTCTAGACCCTCTAAGTTGTTCATGAACTATTTGTTTCTGTAGTTAGTTTACCTGATTCCCTCACATTTAATGTGTGTGTATGTGTCAGTAGGACATTGCATATACACCAGTTTTACCAGAAGGATAGTTTCATGTATAGATCTCAAACACAACTATAAGGTTGTATGGTTCATTATTCCAAAGTAGATAACACTAGGATGTGGATAAGAAAAGAGATATGACCAAGAGCTGACAGCTAATTAATAGATCAAACATGAAAAAAACGAGATTTCTTGACTCCCAGATCACTACCAAAAGCTTTCCAACAGGATTATGAGTATCAGTATTACAAAAAATTGCAAACTGTCTTTTGCTTTCATAATTGAAGTATCCGTCCTTAAATGAAGGGAAATGGAACTTGCTTAACTAGCAGCATTGCTTTTATTCCTGAGAAATAAACAGCTAAAGTATTGTTATTCTCATCTGCAATATCACCCTCAGTAAGGACTGGGGACCCCACATGACAGATCCAGCATGAACCCTGGCATTAAGATGTCCCCTGACACATAGATTTTTATTAAGGACATGAAGCCACTGAAGAGTCCTGCTGGCAGTATTGCAGAAGTGACAGCAATCAACCAGGATCCATCTGACACAGGGCTATCTTAAAGAACTGCAGTTTTAATTAAACTCTGGAGCACTTCACAAGTTTGCACAATACTCTTCTATCTGGTTCCTCTCTGTGGTGGTTGCAAATTACAGCTACACCTACCCTCTGCTTTAATTAAATGTTGTTAACGTGACATAATAAACTCCCCTTATATTTGTTTTTTAAAAGTCATTAAAGAAACAGAACACTAGTGCTATTTAATGTTTGCCAGATTCACTGGTGGTTAAATACAATAATGCTCATTAGACGTCTCAGGGTTAACTTGATTAATTAATTTACCTCCTTTAGAAAATTTCCCTCTCCATGCTGACAAAAGATCAAATCACAGCAGAAAGGGTCTCTGCTCAACAGGGACAAACAAACTGTTGATGTGTCAAATGCAGTTGGTGGTGGTTTCATCTAAAACATAGCCATGGCTATGCAGAGAGCCTGTGGCATTGATTTCCATTCTGCTGAATTGTGAATTACATGGCTTCACTCGTAGCAAAGTTGGAGAGCTACAGGTCTGCAACAGCATATTTCTCCTCTCCTGCAATAGTTCACTCACTTTCTTTCCCAGGACATATCCAGACAGGGGAATTTCCCTAGAGACGTGACTCTAGCAGAGTTTAGCCTGCACTTTTGCTGAACGTGATGAACGTGATGGCTGTACTGAAAGTCTGAAAGATGTCACTTCCCAAAGTAAAATCTCTCACTAATATTCAGAACAGGCATAGCCCATTCTTTACAAAACAAAACAAGAGAGTGGCTCTAGTGAATCACAACAAGGGTCCGTGGAAGACTGCTCTCCTGTCTCTGTCACTAATCAGAAACAGAGAACAGCAATGTAAATATACAGTGTGCTGGCGTGGGGGTCATGGACAACGCAGAGACGATCAAGGTGATCCAAACGAATGCCAATTTATTAAGCAAAGTGCCAGCCTTATATAGGAATT
>JBAFWW010006786.1:28312-43082 GCA_036873685.1 Agapornis canus
TGGGTGACATGGTTTAGTGTGAAGTGTCCCTGCCCATGGCAGGGGTGTTGGAACTGGATGATTTTAAGATCCTTTCTAACCCTAAGTATTCTATGATTCTATGATTAATTTTCTTTCCCTCGTTAGCATTAACTCACACATATGCACACAAGAAACAAAAGTCAGAATTTGGATTTGTTTCATGTTACTATGCAGCACTCTATTACCACATCCACTCTTGTGTTTTACCATCAGCTCATCTTTCAGAGGACAAACTGCCTTTGACCAATGGAGTTTTTGTCACTTGACTGTACAGAAAAAGTTGACAATTCACAAAAGGTCTCTTCTGCAATTGCAAATTCTAGTCCTTCTCTGCTGAACTGAGTAAAAATGCCATCTGCCTGTCTAAGCCCACAGTATGTTTTTTGTGTTTCTTTTGGTTTAGACACAGCAGATTTGATTAACATTCTCCCAAATGGAAAGATGTAACTGATCAATTTTAGCACTTCTAAAGAATTAGGTCAAACCACCAGTGAGTTGTATGTGGCTTTCTAAAAGTTTCTCACATGAAGTGGTGGAAGAGAAAACGGGGCCTGATGTGTGAGGTTTAATGCCTGCCCCACCATCTATAAAGTTTTAAGGAAACAGTCTATCTGTGACTTACCTAATTTAATAAGTTAATCAGATTCTTTTTTATTTCATTGTGATACTGTTTGTTATCCATTTTCCTTTTATAGTACTTTTTTCTGGGCTGTTGATTTCCACATGCTTAATTCTGTGTTGTAAGAACAAATCCAAAGCTGGACAGTAGTTTCTACTTCTCAATCTGAACAGCCTACAGACTAGCTTGAGACGACCTGGACATTTAACAGCTGCTTGGTTCTATCAACTTAATTTGGCTAGTCTCAGTTCTCTATTTGGAATTCTGCACTACCTGTGATCAATACACTTCTGATGTTATTAGTGATAGGATTCAACCAAGGAACAATTAAAGCCTAAAAAGAAAGAAAAAAACCCCAAACAAACAAAAAAAAAACCCAAAAACCACCTTAGATTTGACTGGAATTTTTATGAAGAAATATTTTTCCCATAGAAATAACTGACTCATTAATATAGCTCTACAAATTCTCGTACAAATGAATACATACACTGAATAGGCTTTTCTATAGAAAGTGTTTCTATAGGTGTGCTAGACAGCTCTTTAGCAACAGTCATGCAGCAGAACTACTGCACCAGGAAGAAAAATAGCTCCAGCGCTGGTATCTAAGGTGTAGCTTGGTTCACATACAAAGTGCACAGTAAGACACGAAAGGTGAGAAGGGATGATCTGTGCTTTCACAGTGTTGGGAATTGAAGAACTCTCACATCCTAACTGCATCTCAGGGCTAAGTCTTCTATGCACATGGTAGGCTAATGTTTTTCAGTGCATATCTGTAGAAGCCAGTGAAATCATACATTGCTACAGTTATTAGACCAGGTAGTCCACTGGCCTGTACCCCAAGATAGCAAAAAATAGAGTCCTAAGTTTTAAAAACTCTTAAAACTTTTAGGAAGAAAGGGTGAGTGAAGAAAAACACCTCCCTGCCCCTAAACTCCCCAAACCAGCAACATTATAAGCTTTTCCTGTGATGTTGGCATAATGATTCCTACATGAATTTGTTTAAGGAAGTAGGCTAATGTAGGCAGTATGGCTGTCTGTTATCAGTAGAGGTGGAAAAACTTCACATTGATATTACCTGAGCAAGACCATCATGCTGTCACTAACATACTGTCTGGTTTTGTCTATGCAAAACCAGATCAGCATTCCCATGGTAGGTATATATTTCTTTAAAACTGGGACCTTAATTCCTATTGAAGTCTTGTCTTCCTGATCATTAACTGCCACTGCATTTACTGCCATGTATTTTAAAAGTCTCAGTTATCCACCACTCTCTACCCATTTTGCTCCCTGCATTTTGAAAGGTTGTTTCTGAATAATATTAAGATTGACACCTGGCACCCCTCTCCAGTGCATAACCTGTCATACTGAAAATGTACAATGTCATCATCTCACACAGAGGAGAATGGGCAAAAATGGGACAGGACCATTTTCTTGCTTGGCTCGCTGCTTGTACATTTTCCCTTGATTCATGTGAAATTCCACATTATGAGCCTACAAGGTCAAGAACAGGGAAGTTCTTGAGCATTTCCCAGTAACAGAGGTATAAATAAGGAATAATCTTTAATTTGAAGTAATGGGGTAAATGTATTTTTTTTTTTTTTTAAGCCATGATGTTACAACCATTTCATTAAGATAATAATGGGGCACAAAAGAGCAGAGCTTGCTTGATATACATCATATTGGAAAATTCCCTCTCTCGCCCTCAAACTAACAGGTCATATTGGAGATCATTTATGATCATTTATTCAGCTAAGTAGCTCTAGGGCACTCTTGAACTTCAACCCAGAGCACAAGGGAGCAGAGGCAGGCTGCCAGCTAGTAACTCTGGTGAAGAAAGGAAGAAGAAAAAGAAGAAAAAAAAAGAAAAAAATTAAAAGGAAAGAAGGGAAAAAAAGGAAAAGAAAGAAAAGAAAAAGGAAAAGAAGGAAAATTAAAAATGGCCTGAGTTACAGACAGTGATTTTGATCTAACTAAAAATGAGCTGACCATGTGGGCTGAGTTTTAGGCACAGTAAGAAGAGGCCACTTTTATTTTACTTTTTTTTTGTCAGGCTCTAAGCTTGCAAACAAGTCTCAGAGGCTGGAGGAAGATGGGACTTTCCATCAGCAAACTAAATGTTAATATTCATCATCAAGCTCGGCATCTTCAAGCAAGAGTCTGCAGAGACCAAGTCCTTGCTCTATTGCTCCAGGAGGAATCACAGAAACCCTTTAAATGTTGGTTTCAGTTCTCTCTGGAAACATGGTAGCCAAGTCATTCTCTAAGAGCCCACTCAGGAGAAGAATTTGGCTTTCAAAAGTCCTAACAAGGATATACTTTTGTGGCTTTGAAGACAGGGGTGAAGAAGAGCTATCCAAGTAATAAGTTGAGGGAAGTATTTATATTCCTTTCCTAAGACAACTGTTTTCCTGACATGGTTGTGCTGAGTTCTACAAAATGGTGCTTACATGTGGACATGCAAAGTGTGATGAATTAAAGAATATGTACCAGTCACTAAACTTTTCTTAATGAAGGATAAGTGTGTTAAGGTAATCATGAACAGAGCTTTTAAAGGAGGGCAGAGGTTCATTTCTGATGCAGTTTAAAGACTGGCCATAATTCTTCAACCTCGTTAGCCAGTGTAAAGATTTAATCTGTTCTGAAATTATCTTTACAGGTGGAAAGCTTTCACATACTAGAACAACAGATCATCTCAAACAAGATTTATCCAGGTTCCTATAACCAGTCCCACAGCAGTCTCACAACTAGTATGCCTGTTATGCTGATAGGTTTCCCAGTGTTTTATTTAATCAGCATTCTTCAAACACGCCTGGATTTATAATGATATCAGTAAAATACAGATTCCTTGCAAAATAAATAAATAGAGAAATGAAACTCCCTGGGGAGGGATAAAACTGTTTATTACCATTCCTGTTAGCAAAGAGTAGCCACCTGTACACTTAACAGAAGGTGATCTCTAGCTGCAGCAAGTCTAAGTGCTTCCTGCATTCACAGAATGGTACTGATTGGAAAGAAAACAAAACAAAAACAAATGCAGTCTGTGGAAATTCTAATAACACCTGAAATCTGTCATAACATGATTTATTTTCCTTCTTCTCAATGCAAAGGAGCTTTGCCCCATATTTATTTTAAATGCATCATGATATGTCCAGCTGGGTTTCTCTTTTGGGAATGGATCTTCTGAATTGTTAGATTTGAACCATGAGAAGGGAAATTCTATGCATGATCGTTCCCCAGATCTTTACAAGATTGGACCCTGAGAGAAATGGTGTGTTAACACTTACAGAAGAGGGAAAAGAAAAGAGAAAGAGAACGTGAGTCTTTCGAAAATTAAATGGGAATGAGACTGACATAAGCAGTAACAACAGCCTACCCACATTTTTCATTTTTATGACACCCAAATCCACTTTTTGCTTATTTACAAATTAAAGTCTCTATATTTCCCACAATAAAGAATATCAGATCAAGCATCCCTTTCTACTCCTTTCCCCAAATAATGCAGATGAAAACCTATGCCAGATTTAAGCTAGGCTCCTTGAAACCTCTTACAGCAGAAAAACACTGAGGTGCCTCTGAATTACTCTTGTCCCTTGGATCCATCACATTGACAAGATGCATCTACTTCTTTCTTCAGAGACTATAACAATGCCATGGCCCCATACACAGTTCCATAACCCGCTAATGGTAAATATCACTGAATAAATTTCTTCTATCTGTCAACTCCATTCATTGTAGAGAAAAACAGTTCTCTCTGAAGCAGTGACCACCACAGTCCAAAGCTGGGATTTGAATTGGGATGGACATATCAAATTTATATGTGTTTACTGCTGCTGTTATATCAGCAGCTTTGTTACTTCTGTTTTGTTTACCATCTGTCAAACTGTTCCTGTGTGAAAGAAGAAGACTAGGGAAACTCACAGGAAGGAAGAAAAACTGAGAAAGGTGCTCTTGCATACCAACACGTTCATCTCCAGACTGTGATAGTGCTTTCCCATTGCATAATTCAGTCTGGGTCTTGTACATAACAAGAATCACAACTTGATTGCTTATAACCTCTTTCAAGGTCAACAAAAATCAAGGCAGTGTGCTCGCTTCTCAGCTCTTTGGCCATATGCTGGTGTGTACACTCATCATTTTGGTTTAGGTGTACAGAAAGCTCCAGCATTATATGCTGCACTTTATCATATGGATTCCTAGCAAAGAACAAAGAGACTAGAAAGCAGCCTACACCCTCTACCATAAACATACATCTGGTCTCCTCTGGACAACATTTTAATACAACTTAGGCTGTATTCTTATTTAAAAACATATAGCTACCAGCCTCCAAGAGAACTCTACAGAAGCATTCACTGCTGCCAAAGGGCACAAGATGTGTAAAAATTCCCATGCATGCAAGGTATCTCTCTGTAAATGCCTCATTTACAGATTAATTTCCATTAGGCTCTACTACAGATTGCAAAATCCAGTTATGGGATTTTATAGGACCAATACAAAATACCATGTTGTTTCCTCTATGCAGCTTTTTACCTAAAACCTCTTAAGGCGATGCACACTGCTACAGACATGAAGATCCATGCCCTTTCTTTGCTGCAAGGCTAATCGCTACCCCATATCAGCAGAGCTTTGGGTCATGCAGGGATGGTAGGTACTTGCTGTCATCACACATCCCAATTCTCATTAGGCACAAATAGACAAAAATGAGGAAAAAAAACATAATCCAATGCCACCCAGCAGGTGTCAGGTGTCCCAAACTCACATCTTCCTAAGCAGATCTAATGAATAACAGGTTGACAGACAATAACAATAGTAAGCTCATGGATAAAATGGGATTATGTTAATTCAAATCAATTTTAATTCAATAGACTTCAGTTATATCCTGAAAAGTTGTCAGGTTAAACACAGAAATATCACAGCAATCCCTTCTGCTTAATAGTTTTTTCCCCCTCTATTTTACTGAAATCTTGCAATGTACTTTCCTACTGTGCTCTTTGTATAAATGTTTGAATTATATGACTGAGCCAAACTGGCTGTGCTAAAGTTGTCACAATCGAGTCAACTCTTTTGTTTCCTTTGAGAAAGAGGTCTTTTGTTTCCTGTTGTATTTTTTTTTTCCCCAAAGCAATGTTTTCTGGAATTACGTGATTAAATATGTTAACTTTATCCTCTTTAAAAATAAATAAAGTCCACTGAAGTGTTTTGAGCTTGTTTGACCTGTACAATAAAATATCCTTGAAAGAGCAATATGAGTGGAAGGTGCATCCACTTTGTACTATGCAGAGACAAATTAAAAGAGACTTGGAAACTATTTTTCAGATTTTAAAACACATGATCTTTATGCCACTGCATGATAGAAGCTGCTCCATCATCTGGAAGGTTTATGATTTGCAATACCAAAGTGTTAGAGCTGCGGTCCCAGAATTAATCCATATCCTTGTACCTTTTAGGTGGCTTGTGACCTAAAGGTTGCCAGTAATGAACGTAATATGCACTGGGGACCAGGTAAGGGATGAAACTTTGCCTGTGGAAGGGAACTCCTCTTTTGTCCTGCTGTTCAGCCTCTACGTCAGCTTGGCCTTTTGCAATCTGATAGTGTGTATAAGGTTAAATACATGCTATGAAAGGTGAAATACTCCCTGGGATCAGTTCTAGTGCTAACCTATATCAAGTACAGACCCAACTGAATCAATTAAGTGGAACTGCTGTTCAGGATTTTGAGCTGACTGTTTCCAGACCATTTGCTGTTTGCCTTTTGTCACAGTTGTTGTATACAAACCGTTCAAGCAGACCAAGTGTTTTAGTTTTCAAATTACTGATTGATTCATATACAAGGAAGGGGATACAAGGGGCAGATAATTTAAATCTAAAAGTATCTCTTCCACTCATAAGATTACACAGATTTTTTTATTTTACTGGATAATAGAAAACAGTAAGTGGTATGCTGTGCTGTTCCTTTGTCTGAGACTTGAGAAAAGTATTGCACTGAACTTCTACTTAAGAATGTCAAAACCCAAGGCATTTCATTTATCTCAGGTGCTTAGTTTTCAGAAAAGGCCTCTTCTTTTGCTTCCAAGGCTCTTAAACTCTACTAAGAAAATGCAGTTCAAAGCAAGATCTACTTGAATTCAAATTTTTTGTTAGTCATAAGAACTGCTGTGCTGTTTCATTTTTCTTTTTCCCAGCCAGGAAAAGCATTGCTTTCTGTGGTGAGAACTGTAAAATCCCATCTTCCCTCCAAAACTATACATCAGATCAGCAAGTTTAGAGATGCAGTAACTGAAATATGTAAGTACCAAAAAAAGCAGCATCGCCAACAAAAAGACTTCTCAGAAGTCAGCACATTTTCTTGCCATACAGTCTGTATCCAATATGGTCATTCCCCCATCATGTTTAACACTAGTCTTTGGTATAAAGAAGAAATTCTTTCCTGTTAAGGTGGTGAGATGCTAGAACGGGTTGCCCAGGGAGGTTTTGAGTGCTACATCCCTGGCAGTGTTCAAGGCCAGGTTGGATGAAGCCTTGGTAATATGCCTATGGCAGGAGGGTTGGAACTAGATGATCTTAAGGTCCTTTCCAGCCCTAACTATTCTGTGATGCTACATACATACTGCTTAGCAGTTCCCCCAGAAGTCTTTCCACAGAATTATCTTAAATGCTTCCTTGGTACAACTGAAACATGGGCAGCATCTACAGTATTTCATGTGACTCTCCCTTAAACTAGCTCCACAACAGGTTTCAGTCCCCAATTAAACTGTAGTTAAGAGCTTACTCTACTTTTCACAGATCTCCAGATTGAGTTCCTTTAGCTCCGCGTTCCTTATCGTAAATTCTTTGAGAACAACTGAACTGAGATGTATGCTCTGGCTCTATGACATCTGCAGAATGATCCTTTTCCCAAAAGATAAGAAGGATGACTAATGTTTTCAGAATGGAGGTGACAGTGCTCTGATATCCCTACTTCAGTATTTCAGCTTCATCCTGATTAATGCCAAACTCCCTTTCTTATCCACAAAGTTGGTGGTGGTAGGTAAAATATCAGCTGATAATTTCTTTGGGTTTCTTTATCCTACTATTACTCCAGTGAATTTTAGTTTTTGCTGCAAAACTGCAGTTTCAGTAGGAGGGGATGATGCGTTCTTTGTCACATGCAGAGAAATGTCTGAAGTCTAATATTTAGGACACTCACACAGGAGGTAGAAGATATGAGGTTAAATCTGCTCATGCTGAACAGAAAAATGACCTTGAGTCTTTTGTTTGCAGAACGAGTGCTCTGATCAGGGAACTGTAATACCAAAGGTCAGCAGGAGAACCACAGTTTCTTCATTTTGAAAAAGGTGGAAGCAGCATCTGCAATATTTTTTACAGCCTGTGAGTTAGACAAACTCTGTGTATATATAGCAGGATTAGGGGCTTTGTGGGTTATTGACATGTCTACCTCCTGTATCCTGACATGATTAAATGAGCTCCACAGCCCAGGGTGTTGTACATATGCACTGATGCTTTGGGGGGGGTGTGGGGTGTGTGCTGCTTCTTGGAACTTTCAAATCAGACAGGGACATGAATCAAATCAGCAGGTCTGGAATTTGTAACATTTTTTTTTCTTCGCAATCTACAAATCCTTTTTTTCCTGTTTTTAATTTTCCTGGCCTGTTGAGTCCCTGCCCCTCACTGTTTACACTTCCCCAGGCTTCTGAAATAGATGATGGAGAGGAACTGGAGCCAAGTCCGTGCCAGGCATAATGAAACTAGACTAGAGAGTTCTTTTTTCCTCTTTTTTTTTCCTCATTCTCTTTTGCCCAACTTCCAGCATTCCCCTTTGGGCTACTTAGGTAGTACTGATGTGAATAGACATTTAAGGTCATTTACAACAAGGCCCTGGAAACAAGGGCAGAGATAGCAGTAATTGATGCTTTTTTTTCAGTTAGCTGAACTGGGATTTTCCACTGTTTTTGAGAGTGCAAGTTTTCAGTGAAGCATCTCTTAGTATGATTATGATCTTTTCATCTGCAGAATAACCTCCGCAATCAAAAATCAATACTCATGCAATGGGCAAATCAGACTGTTCCTGCCCACAAGTATCTGCAGTATTATGTCTTAAGCAGCTGTTAATTTGCTTTGATTTGGAAAAATGACTTCTCTGCAGATCTGTGTATGTATTTATGCATGTGGTAGTTTAAGATGTAATGCAAAAAAAGCTTTAAAACCGTAATCTAAAACCAGGGATGGGAAATATTTGTAGTTTCCAAATGACAAATGAGATTTCCAATTTTAGTCTAAGAAAACAGTCCTTCTATCTTGTCTTACAGTGGAGACATTTCAATAGAAGCTGTTTTAAGGGCTTTTATAACAGTGTGTGTCTTGGGTAGTTGAATTCCTGGTAAACATTGCACCGGGTTTGCAGACAAAGGGGTATTAAGGACTGCACTACCACCAACACCAAGGAAAATAAAAAAAATAAAAATAAAAATCCCTAAATCATATTTTTGTCATACCACAGAATGAATAAGCACACAAATATTATGCTGATTGTTATTTGGGATAGCCGGAATAGATCTTCCATTAATACATGTAATAACAATCTCAAATTCGTTAGGCGTTCAGCACAAAACCATCACCTGGATTTGCTGCCTCTTGACATTTTAAATCAGAAACAAATCCATTAATGTGGATAAATGGATACATTCATCAGTCACACCTGAAAAAAAGTCTGACAGAGACTTGGATCCACAGCATATCAGCTTTAAGAGACTACATAAATAGATGCACATATGGAAACAATCTACAATATAGAACAGGAAAACCAGAAGGTTATTAATCTTTAAAATCCAGGAGCTGTGTATGCATGTCATACTTTGCAACTTTATTTATAAGGTGATAAATACATATACATACATATATGTATAACAGGTAATAAAAGGCAGTGGGCAACATGTGCATTCCAAATATGCATTTTGATTCTTCAGACTTTCAGAGGTTTCCTGCAGTGGTCTTTGAATTTCCAAACAGAATTTTTGCATAACCATTTCAGCTCTGCATATCCATGCAAACAAATGCACATAACCCCCATAATAATTATTGTAAAATTACAAAGTTTACATTCAGTAAATCCTTGAAATAGACCTAGATGCTGGTTTTGTGAGCATCAGGCAAGCTGCTCATTCTGGTGCTACTCAGAGTTACTGAGTTCATATGCTGGATTTCTATATCCCAGCACTGCTACTAGACTCTCTTCAGGTGTCAAGTGTCTGGTGGCCATCAGTTGGAACCACTGAGTAACATTTGATATAATGAGCACTTTTTTCTTCTATGATGTTGAGTTCCTCTGTGAGTAGTGTGAATTAGTGAGAGACAATCTTTCAACAATGGTGTCCAGTTACCAGCACAGGTGGCATCAGCAGGACCAAGGGAAGGCAAAGACAGATGGTGGCTTAAAGGACAAGCCAGATCCACTGCCAATTGATAGCAGAGTATCAGCAATTGTAGTATGTCTACCATCAAAGAGAATGAAATGAAAAATTACTGATACCTAAATGTAAGAATGAGACTCAAATCCCACTCTGGAAGAGCAATATACTGCTGTTGAAATCTGTGTCAGATCTCCTGCTATAAGTCACAGGAATAATGATATAGCTGGAGGCTGACTTCAGACTGAGATGCTTCTGGGTACAGGACAACATGTTCTGAAAAAAAGTCAGGAATACTAACTGGAATGGTCGATATTTTGTAATTTTGGTGCATTTTAAATCAGCCATGCAGGGGCTTTGGAGGAGATAAACAAGCTGGGCACTAATCAGAAGATTGTTTTCTGCCTGCCTTTTGTTCACAGTTCAAGATACACTTGATCTTGTCCATTGTGGGCATGCCGGTGGGGGGCTGAGTGTGACCAATTCTCTCTGCTTTCTATGTGTGTTAAGAGCACTCAGTACTTCATGAGGGAGCTGTGCACCTTGGCAGATCAAGCCCCCAGGGTCTCATTTTTGTGAAGCAAGCTCCAGCTGGAAGCAGGAGTGGCACAAATAAGCTCTCTTTGCAACAGTTCAAAATGTCATTATCACACAATTCTGCCGTTGCTTTATACCAGCCATTAATTAAAACTGTATTTCCTGCAAGAGTAGGTCTTTTACTACATCCCTCTTAATGGAGATTAGTTGTCTGAAGATGTATTTTATGGCCTGGAGGAATATAGCTGCTGCTGTTTCTACTTTCTTTAGCAGTGGAAGCTGCCAGGGATGCACCCTGATGTGTAAGGGAGGAGGTCTGCCAGACTCTGCAGCCAGGAATTGTGTGGTAGTAGCAGAAGTTCAGCCTTACTCTAGGGGCAAGTACTTCATAGCCTGTTAGGCAGTGATGAAGCTTTTGATCCTGCAGCCTGCTTGAATACCAGAGTCAATGTTTTGCTTTCGATATATAAGAAGCAAACATATATTTTTTGCGTAAATGACTTTAATTTTAGATTAAAGGTAGCAGCCAAACAAGGAAGAATAGAATATTGAACTCCTGGAGAGGGGATTTTTTGTTTATGCCTGTGAATGACAGTATGTTTCTGGGTGTTGTGTGTGAACCATGCAAAATGAAATATGCTTTTATGACATCCTGCAGTTGTGGTACAATGAAGAAAGACAATAGGCAACACTGTTAGCCATATCTAAATGCAGGTATTTAAAGCTTTGCTTAGCTTTTGCTTAGCTGCTGCTTTACATAAATCTATTTGTGAGTGTTGTGCAAGATAAAACTTTACTTTGTCAGCTTAATCTATTCAATACAACTACATTAATAGCACATAAAATACGTACAGTAATCAGAATTCAGGAAAGAATCAGATTCCATTTACCTTAAACTCCCCATATGAAAGAAAACTTTACTGATATTATCAGAATATCATCTCTCTGAAATAACATCTTTCTGAAAAAAATGCACATTTGCATTAAGGAAGAAGACTAAAGGAATCAACAGGGGTGATTCCTGTTGCATAAGGGTTTGGTTTTTTTTTTATACAGAGGCATGAATTTTGCCTTAGGGTAGATTTATTAACATTGTGGACCTGATACTACAATATTACAGATGATTCGTAAGTACAGCCACCAATTGTTACTATTTGACAGAATTTATTAGAAGAATTTGTAAGAGTTTATTTAACTCCAAGGGCAGATGGATTTTAAACTTTATTTACTGTGATTTTTTCCACTGCATTTCTTGTGTAACTACCCATACCTTAAAACACCATTATTTCCAAATGTTTTTGACTGTGTACTAGATCTGGACAACTGAGAATTACACAGTCAGTGTTATTTTCACTTGTGTATCCTTGCTATGCCCTTACCCATATTCCTGTAACCTTTAAATCAGTGTATAAAGATGTTAACTGGACTGCACAGTTCTGTAGGGGCACTCAGTATGAGAGAGGTAAATGCTTCCTGCCATTTACAATAAAGTTTATGTAATTATATGTCTGGAGCTTTTCATTATTCTGTAGTTAATCATATTCCAATTTATAGCATATATTTCTGTCCAAATTTTGTGGCACTTTTCCAATATAATTCCACTTTTTATAATAAATTATTTTGATGCTTCCAATTAATATGCATAAAACAAAGTAGTAATTTTCATACTTTAACATTAATTTTCAAATATAGTCTTAGGAAAGAAAGATCATAAATGCCTCTCTAACTTTGCCTGTGCATTCCATTTTCTTGAGAATAGCTACAGGCTTGATACTATGGTTTTATATAGTACTGTATTTCCTTAATTCAGGAATATTCCCTTACCTGCCTTTTTGCTGCTCTTTAATTTAAGCATGCTGTTAATATACAGCTCTATTCACCTGCTCTGTGAAGGGGTCAGCTCTGTTAAAAACACTGCACTTAGGTTTTGTTTGTTTGTTTTTAATAATAATAAAATAGAGTGGGTTTTTTTTTTTTTTAATTTGGCTGTTGTTGATGATTAATGGTAACCAGACAGTGGGATATCATTATCCCAATGTGATAATGGTGATATCCCAGATATCACCTGATCCCTGTTCCCATCAGTTATTAATTTAGTGGGTTCTCATTTGTATTTCTTACTGTTTTTAACTTTATTTAGAGAAGTAAGTACTCTTAACTGAAAAACTGAGTTTTGTTCCATAAATGTTGTTAGAATAAAATCATGGTTTGTTGTTGCCTGTTGCAGTCACTCTGTGTAACATGACAAATTACTTTAACTGAGTCCTATCTTTCCATTTCATAGCAGTTTATATGGGCAGTCTATGTTCTTAGATGCTAATAGAATCATAGAATTGCAGGATGGCTTGGGCTAGAAGGGGCCTTAAGGATCATCTAGTTCTAATCTGCCTGCCATGGGCAGGGATGCTTTTCATTAGACCAAGTTGCTCAAAGCCCCATCCAACCTATCCTAAAATGACACTGTACACTGGTATGCATGTGAAATCTTCTGAATAGTTCTGTATTATTCAAAGAGTAATCAGTGTAATCTTCAGAAACATTATTTCTCTTGATAAATTATGAATTCTTCCTGTTCGCAGCTGGTTTCATTTGAATTGTTTCCAAGCCATATTCTTCCCCCGGTAGTATTAGAACAAGCCTGATATTTTATTTTTCTCACATTGAAATTCTTTGCTGAATAATATTGAAGAATTGATTAGGCCAATAATTGAATACCAAAAAGAAGAGGCTACTTGATCATCATCAATATAAACCTCAGAATAAAGTAACTGACTGAACTGAAATTTCACATAAAACCTAACAAAGCACACAGGGATTTTTTTTCATTTATGTGTTTTAAGTTCAGAGTATTCATAAGTCCTTTGGTGTGTTAGCAGCTAAGTCACTAAAATAAAGCTTTCCTGGCATTTAAGTAGGCTATAACTTTCTGAAACTTATTTATGATGTGTGATTTTCACTGAATAAGCACAAACCTCAGTCCTTAAACAAGTGTCTTTATGCTTCACATTTAAATTGTACGAACAGGATATAGTTTCAAGTTTAACCTTTATTATAAACATGAAAAGTATAGCACAAAATCTAATTATCAAAATGGCATGCTTCTATTATAAGCCTCATAATATCAAAAATACACAATCATTAAAAGACTTTGTGATAAAGGACATCAAAGAAGAGTTTTATTAGAAGACCATATACCTACTGACTATCACATTAACACAGGAAATGATAGACCAGGGTTTGTATCCACCTGTGATATGGAATTTTCTGATCCTAAGTTAAATACAACTAAAATCTGTAAGGAATGGTGACTAATTTAGAGAGGTTTTGTTGTAATTGTCCACTGGTGAAAGCAAGAGCCTGGGACATGAGGTTTTTCTCAGCCTTAGCAAGTTGAAAGCACAGCAGACAGGCTAAAGGTACCTTTCATTCTTTTATTTGAAGCAGAACTCTTCTGCAGTTAGCAGTGCTAGGGTTGCATGACCAGAGGGGAGACAAGATGTCTGAAATTGGAACAAAGTGATGCTGTATTTTACACTAGCTACCACTGGCCAATAACCAGCAGTGATTACTGAAAAGGAATGTTGATTCTGAGCCTTTTTCTTTTAGCAGGTGCCCTGATTATGACTGCAGGATAAGGGCTTACCCCTTTCTGTTTTCTTCTGCTCTTCATTCTCTAGTTTTCTTTGAGCAGGAAAAGTGCTTTCACTCAGAATACCTACAGGTGTAGTAATTCAGGCATGTAAGGTGTGGGAGGGAAGGGATAAGTGTGCTCAGAGGTTTGCTATTCTTTTTTGGTGAGTCCTTAAGAGCATAGCTTGCTCAAGATAAGGAATGGCGTGTCTTTTTCTCACAGCAGAAAGTTTTGAGTGTTTTTCATAGTGATAGGTGCCTACACAATAAGTGCATAGGTGATTTAGAGACTTACAAATACTAGACAATGCTGTAAAACAGACTCTATTTCTGCATGGAAGCTAGGCATTCTTTTCTGGGCAGGTGGAAAGACACATCAGATAAACTGACACAGAAATCTGTGGTGCATAGCAAAATACCCACCCTGCTTGCTAATTCTTTAGACTCTCAAGTACCCTGTCTCTTTCTCAGTTTGTTTTTTGTGGTTGTTGTTTTTTTTTTTTTTTTTTTTTTTTTTTTGTCCTTTATTTTTTGTAAATAATATTACAGGAATTTAAAAGCA